>CM038611.1:4518301-4529694 GCA_021533255.1 Ceriops tagal | reverse complement strand
TTTTCTCCTCCTCCCTACCCGTCACCTCTGCTACGTCAATCATAGAGGTGGTCATAAATCGCTCATTTGGTGGGTTGCCCTCCCTTTGAACAAATTGGTAGCGATCTTTCTCTTGGGCAATTCTGTCTAGCCTTTCATTCAGCTTTTTTATCTTCCTAGCAATGTCATGACGCAGACCAAGTTGCCTACAACAAAAGCAAGAGGAACGTAAGAAGGAGCATACCTTCCTCTCAGGCCTCTTCGGATCCCTTTCATCTCCAGGTTTGCGTTGTGAGCTGCGAATTGCAGCTTCCCAGTCGTCCAGCACGTCCTCAATGTCATAAGCGACGTCTTTGAGCTTCTCCAGCCAATTTCTGACGTTGGCATCCCTCGCTTGCCTTCTCTCTGCATCAGTGAGCACAGCTTGGATGTCAGAGAGAGTGCCTTTCAGCTTCGTTACTTCTTCCTCAACACCCATTACAAGCCCCACCTCACTAGCCAAGATGGAGTCAAGCTGCTCCACCGCTAGAGAAACAAGTGCCTCAGCCATTAGTATGGTAACGCAAGGTAGGAAACGGATGGATCAAAGGAAGTGAAAGCTGAGATCTTCAGGAATAGTTCTGCTTAGGTTGATGCCTGTGAGGGTGTTTGTGTTTCTTTAAATGGGATAACGATGCTCAAGCCTTGGTAACAAGGTGGTGTTTCCCGTGCTTTGGTGTGGTCATATCTGTCGTAATTTGTTTGGTAATTATTTATTTTAGAAATAAATTGAATACTTTTGTTGAAAAACAAACAATATGTAGGGTTGGTATGCCTTTAATTATAGTTTGAGAGCAGAAATTGTTTAAATCTAATCATGATAATTTTTTGTTTGAAAATTTTTTGAGAAAAAAAAAATAGAAACACTTTTGAAAAGTAAAATTAATTTTTAAAAAATAAAATATTTTTTTAAAATTAAAGTTATTTTTGATAAAATTTACTAAAAATCAAAAATTACTTTTGATAAAGAAGAAATATTTTCTCAACTATTTTAAAATTGACCACCATAACAAAATGTTGAGAACACTAAAAAATTTTGTCTGACTTCAACTTCTTGTGTATTTACGTTGTACATATTTATTTTTTTTATTTTTTATTCAACAATAATTAGTAATTAATCTATAAAGTATTAGTAAGAAAAAAAATATAACAAGTTGTTCAAATACACCTCATGGTGTGCAAAATATCCTAATTAGTGATTATCATTTTCAATGACGCGGATCCAATTACATGAACGGAGGGAGTGAAACGTAGGGCGATGGAGCTCACATGGCACATGAGCTCAACACATTAAAAACACTTTTTCGCTTTCTAAACTTAAGATTTTATGCCCAAAATCTTATGGTCTTTGATAAAAATAATATAAAAATTAGGATACACTATGATACACTATATAACAATACAATAATATACATTTCAATAATTTATTACATATTACATCATATATATTAAGAAAAATTTTACATTTTTATGAAAAATTATTTTTTTTATACATGAGATTCTTATATCAAGCCGCTTCTCTCCCCTCAATCTCTATTTTCATATCTTTTAGATATTAACAATTATCGCTGGCGATGGACATAAGAGTGGAGAGTGGGAAGGAAAAAGGTACACGCACCCTAAGCTTTATTAAGAAATTTGATTTTTTTTAACCCTACACCTAACCCCTCGATCCCTTTACCAAGCAAAAATAAAAGAACTTGGATCTAGGAGGAAAAGAGAGGAAAGAAAGTGTAAGAACACCAAGTTACATTACTCTACTTATATTATTGAGATATAGCTGTCATGACAAGTAACATTCATTTCATTATTATGGATTAAATGTAAATTATTGAAAAACTTATATTACTTTGCCCATATAACTGGTACATAGTTGTCATTGTAAGTAAAATTTAGTTTATTAAATCCATCAAATGTAAATTATTAAATCAATTTAAAATTGTCACTTTAGTGTAATTTAATTAAGAAATCTTTTAATTTAATTGTTTTAACATGTGTCTAATTTAACGAAAGGTGGTTGCATAATTTACATGTCATTCTTTTTTTTTTTGAGATAGTTTTACTTAAGGTATATTCAAGAATTTGCAATCTTTGGAAATTCTTAATTTATTTCATGTCAAGTATTATTTAAATTTTTATTGATAAAATTTACAATGCCTATATAATTTTTTATACAATATTAATGAATTTTCTCATAAATAAGTACTTACCTTGTTTTCATATAATGAAGACCAAACATATGTTTAAATTTTCTATCAAAAAAATATACTTTTTACATTTATATGCAAAATTAAATTGAATTCAACACAAGGAAAGAAGTTTAAAACATTAATAACCAACTATTTTTAACCATAAAAACAAAATTAACCACTAATTAGCGAGCCATGGGCAAAATAATCCAAAAAAATTATAGCCTACCATTATTGTGCTTACAATTTTAAAATAGGAGAAAAATTTTACTTTATACCAAGATAATGATAAAAAATTACAATTTAAGATTGAAGAAAAGTATGATGTAATTTTATTTATATTAAAATAGGTAGATGAAACTCAATTATTATAGCAAATGATGAAAATAATAAAATATATATTATTTTTAATTTTGATTTCTAAGACTTTAATGTTATAATATTTATTTAATTTGTACCAAAATAATGATAAAAAATCACAATTTGAGATTAAACAAAGTTAAGGGATCAATTTGTTTATATTGGAATAGATAGGTAGGATTTTATGATTGTAGCATGAAAATATTAAAAGATTTCATCATTTTAACTTGAGTTTTTATATTTTTATGATGTGAATATTTGTTATATTTATTTTTTATTTTTTTAATACAATAAGAATCAGTGTCAAAGTAAGGGGATAGTGAGTTATCCAATACACGACATAAGATGCAAAATACCATAGTGAGACAAGTTACTAAATTTCACATTTTTGTTTATTGATTTAGTTTATTGCTTTGCCAGGATGTCACGGCATCCAACATTAAATTTGTAATTTATTGATCTATATTTTAAATTTAATTGAGTATATTATTAAATTCAGCCAAAATTTTTTCGTTTGGCTAACGTGTATAGGTTTTGTTTGTTTGCCGATCAGATAAGATATATAACCCTCGGTCAATGGATGGTTAACTCCTTTGTCATTGTACGTCGTGACATCTAATATTTAATTTATTATTATCAATCTATAATAAAAAAAATAAATTATTAAATCAATCTAAAATTATTAATATAAATTAAACAATCTTTTAATTTAATTAGACTAATTTACCCATAACTTAATGAAATATATTATATAAAAATAAGATGTCAAAAGTATTACTAACAAATAATAATAATTACAAAAAATATTTTTCAATAATACTTTACTTAAGGTATATTCAAGAACTTGTAATTTTTTGAATTTTTTTGTTATTTATGTCATCAAATTCCTTTTAACATGATGTCATGATATATGAGAAATTTTTCATAAAGTAATTATGTGGACTATAGGATGGTTGTTAAATGGACATTAAGGCGGAGGCTTTATTAACATGATGGATCTTTGTCAAGGTTAGGAATCCCTAATGAAATCTCTTTGTATTAATAAAGATATATTATTGTAATTTTTGTATGATAAAATTATAATATAATAATAATTTTTGTATAAAGATAAAAATAAAATTATGTATATTTAATCTTTACACAAAATTAATTTTTTTGTAATTTTATTTATTGAACCCTTATTTAGAATATAAAGTATTTTGTAAACTTAATTGTTAAATCTTTATTATGAATTTATAAGAAGCTTTGCAAAAAATAATTAAGTAGATCATTCAGCATAAGAGGGTTATTGAAGGGGTCATCAATCATTAAAGCGGGTGGGAAGCCATGCTGCTGCAATGTCAATACTAAAACGTAATTTTAGAATTTGATTCGACTAAAATTTACATGAATTTTAAATTAATTACGTAAAAAAAGTTTTGTTAAGAAAATTATATGAATAATTGAATTTTGGTATAAAAATATTTAAAAATTCATTTGATATAAATATAAGAAAAAAATATAAATAAATATAAAAATAATAAATTTAAGTGAAAAAAATATTGATATGTATTTAAATCTATCATTTTTTTTATGAAATCTTTAGTAGGTAAATTTATTCGTCAATTTTTTTCTTAACAATGACCCATCACTTCATTTGAATTTTGATGGCAATGACGCGTATATAATTGCGTCGGGGCAGGGCAAGTGATTGATACAAAAGAAAGAGCCACAAGGCACAAGACGTGAAGTGGATGAGCGTAGGTTTTCGGCCTCACAAGCCTTTGGACTGTCTTGATTTCAGATTGGGTGTGGTGGGGCAACGTCGGCATCAAAGTCATTCGGGTGTGAATGCGCATAGGTCCTTCGGCCTTCTGTAATTTTTTTTTAAAACAAGGTTATGGTCAAAAGTCTTAAAAAGTTATTTATTATAAATATAAATTAAAAAAAATATAAGAGGATATCATAGAAATAAATTTAAATAAATAGAAGTAATTTTTATATTACATAAATTGTTTTATATTATATATAATATAATTTATTTTTTTATATATAATATAAAAATTATTTATATTTATTTAAACTTATTATTTTTATGAGACGTCTTTAATAAGAAAACTTATTGGTCAATGTTTATCTCGACGGTGACCCATCATTTCATTTGAAATTTGATAGTAATGACACATGACATTGTTGAATATAATTGCAATGTGGTGGGGCTAAGTGATAAATGCAGACATGGAGTGGACGAGAGAGGGAGCGCAAGTCTTTGGCCTCACTAGCCTTGACAGTCTTGATTTCAGATTGGCTGTGGTGGAAAGGCGTCGGCGTCAAAGTCATTGCCACGAATTTATGGTGTGTATCCTCAAATGTCGTTTAGACTTTTTCTGTTGTGATTGAAATAGAGTTAAAGGTAAAATTCTTATCAATTTTGTTTTAAACTAAAAAGAAAAAAATCTCGTTACTGTGTTTGAGCCCCGCCTGTATTTTTATATTTTTAATATTTGTATTAGTATGGTCATATCCATATTTATATTTAATAGTCAATCTGATAACTTTAATAGTTATTTAATTTTAGGGCTCACAAGCCTTTGAACTGTCTTCATTTCAGATTAGCTAAGGTGGGGTACCGTCGGCATCAAAGTCATTTAACCACGAATTTGTGAATACTCAAATGCACTTTAAACTTTTTCTGTCTTGATTTAAATAGAGATAAGGTTAAAAGTTTTATCAATTTTATTTTATACTAAAAAAATTTTTTATTATTGTATTTTAACTACGTTTATATTTTTAATATTTATGTTATGTCATTATATTTATATTTATATTTAATAGTCAATTACACATAATTTTAATATTTATAGTATGAATACTCATATGTCCTTTGACTTTCTATAATTTTCATTAAAATAAAGTTATAGTCAAAAGTCTTAAAAAGTTATTATTCAATGACATGTATTTTTTTTTATATTGTATTAATTATATAATATATTTTTTTGAGTAAATATTAATAGCTTGATATGTATTTTGTAATAAAAATCGAATTTAAGATGTTAAGAATAAATTCTCCCTTTGATTACCATTATAAAGTACTATTGAATTATGAAGTTTCAATTTTAATTAGTATCTATGAATTATTAGCCTTGTATATTGTAAATGTATATAAACTAAACAAATGTCAAAAAAAAATTTATAATTAAAAAAGGGAGAAAAAATACCATTTCTAATTTTTTTTTTTTTTTGGTTCTTTGTTGGGCTTTTTAATTAAGCAAAGGTGTCTCTGGAAGGACTATTGTCTACATTGTTGGCATAGATCATCAATTAAAATCCTTGAGGATTCCCAATTGAAATCCTTATGGACCTAATAAGGAGGCTCAATATAAATCTAGGGCTTGAAGGCCCGACACCAAAGCGACGAAGTGACCTATAGGCTTCGAGCAGTCCTCCTTCAGTAAGCTAATAGTAAGGTCATGATATCTTAAAGGTATCTATCATGGACCTAGCGGCTAACACCTCTCCTAGCCCATTGCTTGAAGGTTGGGCTTCCTCATTCGTTCTATTATCATTAAAACCTACTAATTAGAGTGCTCAAGTAATATATAAATAAGCTTACATTAGATTCACATAAAATTATTATTCTTTTATCATCTTTCATCTTATACTTTATTTCTCATATATTCTCATTGATTTAATCATAAAAATACTAATATCAAAAGTTTCTTCCTAAAATAACTGCAAAATCAAATTAAAAAATATAAATATTATCATATTTAAGAAACTTCAAAATAAATATAACGAAAATTAAAAATTATTAATACAAATAAAAATTAAACAAAAGAAGAAGCAACCATTAGCCCCTAAGTTATAATGGTTGGTATATATTCAATTGAATCTACTTAGTTACTACAAAGTATTTTTTATTTTTTAAAAAAATTATTTAACATACAAATTATAAAAAAAAAATGATAACTAATCATTAAAAGAATGTTGGATTTTAAAATTATTTTACTAACTTTAAAGTCTATACTAATTTTTACCTAATAAAATGCTTCACACGGTTCTTATTGCATTGTGGGCTAATATTTTTCATATTTATTGCATTTACATTTCTACAATAAAGCATAATTATTATTTAGAAAATAAAAAGTATTTGTTATTATTATACTAATTAATTATATGAAAATATTCTAAAGATAATATAGCACTTGATGGGATAAATAAAAAAATAATGTTCTAAACAAATAAAAAGTTGAATTCAAATAAAAAAAAAGTATATTATAGATGCATTTTTTTATAATAGTATTCCAGGATTTGAGTATAATTCTAATTTTCTTAGATTTATACCAGTAAAGTAATTTGAGATCCCAACATTTTTCTTCATAGAGAAAAAAAGTTGAATGCCTACAGGAAAAAAAACAAACAAACGTTGCCAGTGCCCGAATTGTGTCATTTAGATCGATATCGCTCGCGGGTTTTGAAGCATAGACCTTTTTAATTTCTAAACCCACTAAAAGGAAAGTTCTTGATGGATACATGGACATTGCTCGGTGGATTTGGATCATGGGCATTTTAGCATTCAACTAAAAAGGAAAGTTAGCGATATCCGAGTATGGGCCTGTGGAATGTACAACCATGATATGTTTTAACTGGAAACAAATTGTTCTCTTGTGAACCTGGCTGAGATACAGTTGTCCACACTTACGTAAATGTCAGCCATATTCATGTGTATACGCTTTTCCTGCTTCAGAAAAATTTCCAGCATACATTTCCACCTATTTTTTCCAATAACAGATATAGCCTCCAGTTTGAGTGGAAACGACATTGTAAAATCATCACAAAACACCAAGCAAACAATCTTATCAACAACAATTCCCGCATAGCCCATTGCCTTCTCAGACTCATCACAAACGCTAACAAACAAGCCAATATATGCTCAAGTCCTTCCAAGGCCAATTTCCACAAGAATGTCTCACACAAATCTACAATGGTAATTGATATGAGAGTTGTCAAAATGTTGTTAAATGTCGATTTTGACATCAACAGATAGCCTCCAGGCAATATTGCCAAAGTCAACAAGTCTCTCACTGCATTTTAATAAAAATACTTGTGAATACAATGGCAATTGACCACCGATAGAGTTTTTTTAACTAAAAAACCCTTTTTTCTCATTTTCTGTCACTAATTGTTTCCAACCTGTGAAGTGCAAACTTAGCACTCACGTGTGGCTCCCGTTCAACCACTAAAGGCCAATTGTCCACTTGTCACGGGCTATTACCCTCTCTCACATCTTACATTCTCCCACACCAAATTCATCGACGACCTCGTCGATGTTCTTAGACACACACTGAGGCGACACACACCGAGGCGGGTTCTCGGCATTTCGAGCCAAGTCGAGGGTCCCACGATAGACAAGGTTAGGCTCTTATACCACTTATCAAGGGGTCATTATCCTCTCCCCAAAAAATTAACCTGTTGGGGTGTGCAGCGCCTATGTTTATAAGGCCCAAGAATCCCCTTCTCCTTTCTGATTCACGTTACAGTACAATTATGATAATCATAAATTGATACATGACAATAGAAGTTTCCAAACTTTGTGGTAGAGAATTCTAACAAGATGCGTTAACCTCGTTTGGAATAGTGGCCAAAGAGATGCAAATATGACATTTTCAACCAAACTATTGTTTGCTAGGCCATATCCAATTAGTTATGTGGACAGTCCACACTTGAGATTTGAGAAGAAGTAGAATTGTAAACATTGGCCGCTGAGAAGGAGAAGATAAAATACCATAAAAGAAATAAATAAAAACAAACAAAGGAGGAGAAGAAACGTCTGATTCATGGGCCGCATCAACTGCGCCTAGCGCCCTTGTTGGTTCTGGTTTTGCTTGATGCTGCTCAAAAGCTTTGCTCGGGTGGCTATGACAATATCATGAAAGCTTGGAAACTCTATAATGGCATTTGGAAGATGGACTCCTTCCCTGCTATTCAAATGCATACTGAGAAGAAAGGGGAATAATAAGAAAGGAATTTCAAAGGAGTGGGGCTACAAAGCAATTAGTATTTAATGCATGCATGAGATGTAATTGTAATTGAACTCCAGGAAACTGCGATTCCATCAACTAATAATTTTGTTTTTAGTTTAAAACATACACAAAAAATCAAACTCAATTCTTCTTCCTTCCCGAGGGTGTGGCCGAAGTGAGAGACGACAGAACCAAAAAAATACAGAGAGATAGTGGCAGTGAGTGAACGCGAGAATGCGAGAGAGAGAGAGTGTGTGATAATGTAAATAAAGATCTTAATGTGAAAATTAATTTAAAAAAATTTGAAATATATATATATATTAAAAAAATAAAGGAGAAAAAAATTAATTATAGATATTTATATTAAAATAAAATAACAAATAAAGTTCCTTACCTTGTTTCGTAGTTTCATCTTATTTCGACTCTAGAGATGTGAGAGATTCTGGACCAATCTTCTCCCGTCTCTTTATTGTAGCGTTCTTTCAGAAGAGAGCAGTATTTAATTTTCAGTATATGAAGCTGCTCTAAATTTTGCAGAATATAATTTGGCAGTGCCTTCAACCGTGGGCAGTATATAATTTTCAAAGAGCGGAGGGATGACATTATTTGAATTGTAGGAGGAGACTTTGTAGTACCATCATAATAATCATCCCACTCTTCCCAGCTATCCATCCAACGGAATTCAAGTGTAGTCAATTTGGGGAAAGCAACAACAACGGATGAAGAAGAAACAGACGAAGATGATGCCGACGCTGATATCTCATTTTTACTCTCATCCATTTGAGTTTCTTCTATTCCTAAAACCTCAACCCCCACTTTTTTCACACTCCACATGCCATACAACTCAAGACTCTCAAGAGACGGCAGCTTACCCAGTGAAGGCACGTGCTCACATCCACATCTCAATAAATGAATAGACCTCAGATTCGTTAATGAAATCATCCAACCAGGACAAGTAGTACCTCTGTAGCCATCTATCTTTAGCTTTTCCAAGTTTGGAGATGGCTCCAAGGCTTCCAGCAGCAATTGATGATGTTCTTCTTCGTCTCCTCTAAAAGAAGAAAAACAAAGATCCAATTGACTGACGTGTTCCTTTTTCTTGAGCTCTGCTTGCTTAGCCTTGCCCACATGACGATCACGTACACCCAAACCTTTTATGATAAGACTTCCCCGAAGTTGGTTGAGGTTCTTCAAATCGCCAAGAGAAAATGCATCATCATCATCATCACAGCCAACATCGACCCACTCCAATGTCCTCAGACCAGTTAATTCCGCAATTCCTTTTGGCAACCTACCAGGGCCCATGTGATTATGAAGATGCCTCAAATTAATTAGTTTCCCAATCGCATGAGGCAACTGTTGCAACTTACTACACCCAGCAACACCTAAGGTCTGCATACTATGCAGTTCACATAATGTTTCAGGCAACTGCTTCAATTTCCGATTCCCACACAGATCAAGCCACCTCAACTGAACCAATTTGCGGATGGAGGAAGGGATCTCTTCAAAGCCACCATATCTGAAGCTCAACGATCTTACGCGTGTTGATTCATTGAATAATTTGGATAATTCTTCTGTTGTGAGCCGTAACGTATTCGTATTCCACCATGCTCCCCAAATTAAAAGGCTACGCAATTTTTTAGTACCGTCAAAGGATTTGAAGGACGGCATACTATGTGAACAATCTAAACTTAAATGATGCACTTTACTGGATGGAGATCCAATGATTGACTCCGCCTGACCACTGTTGACCTGCACACCAACACATTCATCCCGTGCAACCAATTGGGCCAAATCATGCACCATATCATGCATCTTACACCCCGAGATGATTGCCTTATTATCTATATCATATTTGAATTCTTGGAAAAAGGAGCACATAGCTAAATGTTGAAAATAATTTTCACCAATAACTTCCAAATCATTCTTTTGTTTTTTGCCCAAATAATCTTGAGTCATCCACAACTCTATTAATTCTACCTTGATAAATTCATAATCCTTTGGAAATATAGCACAGTAAGAAAAACACCGTTTCAATTCTAAAGGCAAATCATAATAACTAAACCAAAGAGGGGCAATAATATCTCTTTCACCTCCTTCTATTTCCCATATCTCACTATCCAAAACATTTTGCCATTGTCCTATAGTTCCTTTAAACCGCAAAGTGCTCCCCATTGCCTTTGCAGCAAGAGGCAAACCCTTGCACTTACTCGCAATTTTTTTACCAATCTCTTCTAGATGTTTACAATCTGCATTATTTTTTTCAAAAAATGCTATTTTACTTAAAATTATCCAACATTGTTCGTCTGACAAATTTTTTACTGATAAAATATCCTTTTTTGAACAACCCATCAACAATGCGACATTTACTTTACGGCTAGTCACCAAAACTTTTCCTAATAAACCCGATCTTAGAGATAGTTTCAACTGATCCCACTTTCTAGAGTTTTCTTCCCACACATCGTCTAGAATGAGAAGAAACTTTTTATTCTCAATAGATTCTCTAATTTTTTGAAATAAGTCCTGCAATTCTGTGACATCTGGAGTAGAGCCTTGAAGACCAGTAAGAATTGCCTTGGCAACTCTTGTTTCGTCAAATGGATCTGAGACACAGACCCAAATTCTTTTATCAAATTCGGCCTTTATCCTGTCATGGTTAAAGGCAAATTGGGCAAGAGTTGTCTTGCCAATGCCCCCCATCCCAACCATGGAGAGGACATGGAAGTTTGACACATCACCATCACTAGGCTCCCTCAACAACATGTTTACTAATAAAATTTTCTCCTCCTCCCTACCCGTCACCTCTGCTACGTCAATCATAGAG
>CM038611.1:4455417-4518201 GCA_021533255.1 Ceriops tagal | reverse complement strand
CCGATCGACCCACCGCCTCCGATCGAGCAACCCCCGCTGGCAGCACCACGGTTCTGCGGACGTCGCCCGCGTGCTGCCTCCGAGTGTCGCCCCTGTTCGACCACCGGCGCAGAGTCCAGACCGGCGTCGCAGTTCAAACCCGCGCCCAATCCGGTCATTCGAAGGGGTCTCCGTCGGCAACCAACCCCGTGCGTCGGTTCTTCCCGACGTTGCCTCTGACGGACGAACGTGGGGCGAACCAACCCGTTCGGGTCGGATCTCCGAAGCGCTCTGGGTCCGCAGCGTCACCCGGAATCGCGATTCCCCGGGAGACCGTTCCGCCGCACTCACCCGACCGACCTGGATCCCGTCGCCACCCGGAAGAACGCTCTTCCTCTTTCTGCCATGCCCAATCCGTTCGGGTCGGCGGGTGTACCGGAAGCACGAGGCCGATCCGCCATACCCAGATCCGTTCGGGTCCAGCGGCGTACCGTCCTCCGGCTTTCCCTTTTCCTTTCGACCCCAGCCGTCGTTCCGTTAAGCACAACAAGAAAAGGAGACAAAAAAATTATTTTTGCGTGCGTTTCGTTTTACATTATATCGCAAAAATAAATAAATAAATCAAAATACTGTACGACATAATCAGATAAAAGAAAACAAATTGCAGTATTCGCATACCAATTGTTAGAATTTTTTCAGAATTTCTCTTTATGAAATTACTATTTCTATAATACATGATCTTTACTAGCAATAAAACTGAAATCAACATGTCGTTATCTATTATGTTGATATCATATGAGATTCCTCCCTTCCTCTTGTTCCTGAACGTTTCTCCCTTTTCTCCTACTCTTCCCTTTTTTTTTTCTTTACATTTTCTTTCTGATGGTTAAGAGTTCAGAAAAGGTCCGTAATAGCATATATATATACACATTATTCCTTTCCTATAACCGTTACCCTTTTAGGAAAATCCTCCTCTTCTGTAACGGCTATCTTAAATAAAAAGATATTTCTCTTCTTATAACGTTTTTCCTTAATAGGGAGAGTGGAAGGATTTTAAACCCAATGACCCAAATTGCCATTATGCCTAACCGACCATCATATTAGGCCTTTTATTTTGGATCATACTTTAAATAATATGGGCTACTCATGTTAATTAATTTAACATAATATACATTTCGATAATTTATTACATATTACATCATATATATTAAGAAAAATTTTACATTTTTATGAAAAATTATTTTTTAATACACAGAGATTCTTATATCAAGCTACATCTCTCCCCTCTATCTTTATTTACATATCTTTTATATATTGATAATTATCGCTGGCGATTGACGTAAGAGTGGAGAGAGTGGGAAGGAAAAAGGTACACGCACCCTAAGCTTTATTAAGAAATTTAATTTTTTTAACCCTTCACCTAACCCCTTTGTTTCAATGGAAAAATAAAAAAAGATAAAAAAGTCCACCCCCTCAATCCCTTTACCAAGCAAAAATAAAGGAACTTGGATCTAGAAGGAAAAAGAGAGGAAAGAGAGCGTCAGAACATCAACTTACATTACTCCACTTATATTATTGAGATATAGCTATTATGACAAGTAAAATTCATATCATTATTGTGGATTAAATGTAAATTATTGAATAGCTTATGTTACTCTGCTCATATTACTAGTACATAGTTGTCATTATAAGTAAGATTCAGTTTGTTAAGTGCATCAAATGTAAATTATTAAATCAATTTAAAATTGTCACTTTGGTATAATTTAATTAAGAAATCTTTTAATTTAATTGTTTTAATATGTCCCTAATTTCACAAAAGGTGGTTGCCTAATTTACATATCATTCTTTTTTTCTTTTGAGATAATTTTACTTAAGGTATATTCAAGAATTTGCAATCTTTGGAGATTTTTAATTTATTTCATCTCAAGTATTATTTAAATTTTTATTGATAGAATTTACAATACCTATATGATTTTTTCTACAACATTTATGAATTTTCTCATAAATAAGTAATTACCTTGTATTCATATAATGAAGACCAAATATATGTTTAAATTTTCTATCAAAAAAATATACTTTTTACATTTATATGTAAAATTAAATTGAATTCAACACAAGGAAAGAAGTTTAGAACATTAATAACCAACCATTTTTAACCATAAAAACAAAATTAACCATTAATTAGTGAGCCATGGGCAAAATAATCCAAAAAAATTATAGGCTATCATTATTGTGCTTACAATTTTAAATGGGAGAAAAACTTTACTTTATACCAAGATAATGATAAAAAAAATTACAATTTAAGATCGAAGAAAGGTATGAAATAATTTTATTTATATTAGAATAGACAGATGAAACTCAATTATTATAGAAAATGATAAAAATAATAAAATATATATTATTTTTAATTTTGATTTTTATGATTTTAACATTATAATATTTGTTTAATTTATACCAAAATAATGATAAAAAAATCACAAATTGAGATTAAACAAAGTTAACGGATCAATTTGCTTGTATTGGAATAGATAGGTAGGATTTTATCATTATAGCATGAAAATATTAAAAGATTTCATCATTTTAACTTTGAATTTTTATATTTTTATGATGTAAATATTTGTTATATTTATTTTGTATTTTTTTAATACAATAAGAATCAGTGTAAGAAAATAAGAGGATAGTGAGTTATCCAAGACACGACATAAGATGCAAAATACCTTAGCGAGACAAGTTACTAAATTTCACATTTTTGTTTATTGATTTAGTTTATTGCTTTGCCAGGATGTCACGGCATCCAACATTAAATTTATAATTTATTGATCTATATTTTAAATTTAATTGAGTATATTATTAAATTCAGCCAAAAATTTTTTCGTTTGGCTAAAGTGTATAGGTTTTGTTTGTTTGCCGATCAGATAAGATATATAAGCCTCGGTCAATGGATGGTTAACTCCTTTGTCATTGTACGTCGTGACATCTAATATTTAATTTATTATTATTAATCTATAATAAAAAATAAATTATTAAATCAATCTAAAATTATTAATATAAATTAAACAATCTTTTAATTTAATTAGACTAATTTACCCATAACTTAATGAAATATATTATATAAAAATAAGATGTCAAAAGTATTACTAACAATTAATAATAATTACAAAAAAATATTTTTTAATAATACTTTACTTAAGGTATATTTAAGAACTTGTAATTTTTTGAATTTTTTTGTTATTTCTCTCATCAAATTCCTTTTAATATGATGTCATGATATATGAGAATTTTTTCATAAAGTAATTATGTGGACTGTAGGATGGTTACTAAGGGGACATTAAGGCAGAGGCTTTATTACCATGATGGGTCTTTGTCAAGGCTAGGAATCCCTAATGAAATCTCTTTGTATTAATAAAGATATATTATTGTAATTTTTGTATAATAAAATTGTAATATAATAATAATTTTTTTAAAGATAAAAATAAAATTATATATATTTAATATTTAAACAAAATTAATTTTTTTTGTAATTTTATTTATTGAATTCTTATCTAAAATATAAAGTATTTGTAGATTTTAGTGATAAATTTTTACTATAAATTTATAAGAAGCTTTGTAAAACATAATTAAAAAGACCATTTAGCGTAGGAAGGTTATCGAAGGAATCATCAATCATTAACGCCGGTGGGAGGCCATGCTGCTGTAATGTCAACACTAAAACGTAATTTTTAGAATTTGATTCGACTAAAATTTACATGAATTTTAAATTAATTACAGAAAAAATTTTTGTTAAGAAAATTATATGAATAATTGAATTATGGTATAAAAATATTTAAAAATTTATTTGATATAAATATAAGAAAAAAATATAAATAAATATAAAAATAATAAATTTAAGTGAAAAAAATATTGATATGTATTTAAATATATCATTTTTTTATAAAATCTTTGGTAGGTAAATTTATTCGTCAATTTTTTTCTTAACAATGACCCATCATTTCATTTGAATTTTGATGGCAATGACGCGTATGTAATTGCGTCGGGGCAGGGCAAGTGATTGATACAAAAGAAAGAGCGGAAAGGCACAAGACGTGGAGTGGATGACAGGGTGGAGTGGACTGTCTTGATTTCAGATTGGGTGTGGTGGGGCAGCGTCGGCGTCAAAGTCATTCGGCCAGGACTTTATAGTGTGAATGCGCGTATGACCTTCGGCCTTTTGTAATTTTCATTGAAAGAAAGTTATCTTAAAAAGTTATTTATTATAAATATAAATAAAAAAAATAAGAATATATTATAGAAATAAATTTAAATAAATAAAAGTAATTTTTATATAATAAAATTTATTTTATATTATATATTATATATAATATTTTTGATATAAAATATAAAAATTATTTAAATTTATTAAATTTATGAGACGTTTTTAATAAGAAAATTTATTGGTTAATTTTTATCTGAACGGTAACCCATCATTTCATTTGAAATTTGATAGTAATGACATTGTTGAATATAATTGAAATGTGGTGGGGCAAGTGATTAATGAAGAAGAAGAAAGAGCCAAAAGCCACGAGACATGGAGTGGACGAGAGAGGGAGTGCAAGTCTTTGGCCTCACTAGCCTTGACAGTCTTGATTTCATATTGGCTGTGGTGGGAAGGCGTCGGCGTCAAAGTCATTTTGGCCACAAATTTATGGTATGAATTCTCAAATATCCTTTAGACTTTTTCACTCCTGATTAAAATAGAGTTAAAATTAAAATTTTTATTAATTTTGTTTTAAGTTGAAAGAAAAAATTTTGGTTACCGTGTTTGAGTCGCGCTTGTGTTTTTATATTTATAGTCAATTACACGTTTGGATGACTTTAATAATTGTTTAATTTTCGGGCTCACAAGCCTTTGAACTATCTTGATTTCAGATTGGCTAAGGTGGGTACCATCGGCATCAAAGTAATTTGACCACGAATTTATAACGTAAATATTCAAATATCCTTTAAACTTTTTTTGTCTTGATTAAAACAAAATTAAGATTAAAAATCTTATCAATTTTAATTTATATTAAAAAAAAATTATTATCGTATTTTAACTGTACTTATATTTTTAATATTTATATCATGTCATTATATTTATATTTATATTTAAAAGTTAAGTACACATAATTTTAATATTTATAGCATGAATACTCATATATCCTTTAGCTTTATGTAATTTTTATTGAAATAAAGTTATGGTCAAAAGTCTTAAAAAGTTATTATTCAATGACATGTATTTTTTTATATTGTATTGATTATATAATATATTTTTTGAGTAAATATTAATAACTTGATATGTATTTTGTAATAAAAATCAAATTTAAGATGTTAAGAATAAATTCTCCCTTTGATTACTATTATAAAGTACTATTGAGCTATGAAGTTTCAATTTTAATTAGCATCTATGAATTATTAGCCTTATATACTGTAAATGTATATAAATTAAACAAATATCAAGAAATATTTTATAATTAAAAAAGGAAAAAAAATACCATTTCTAATTTTTTTTTTCTTGGTTCTTTGTTGGGCTTTTTAATTAAGCAAAGGTGTCTATGAAGGACCATTGTCTACATTGTTGGCATGGATCATCAATTAAAATCCCAGAGGATTCCCAATTGAAATCCTTATGGACCTAATAAGGAGAATCCATATAAATCTAGGGCTTGAACGCCTGACACCAAAGCGACGAAGTCACCTATAGGCTTCGAGCAGTCCTCCTTCAGTAAGCTAATAGTAAGGTCATGATATCTTAAAGGTATCTATCATGGACCTAGCGGCTAACACTTCTCCTAGCCCATTGCTTGAAGGTTGGGTTTCTCTTTCGTTCTATTATCATTAAAACTTACTAATTAGAGTGTTCAAGTAATATATAAATAATCTTAGGTTAAGTTCACATAAAATTATTATTCTTTTATCATTTTTTATCTTATACTTTATTCTTGTATATTCTCATTGATTTAATCGTGAAAATACTAATATTAAAAGTTTCTTCCTAAGATAACTACAAAAACAAATTGAAAAATATAAATATTATCATATTTCAAAAACTTCAAAATAAATATAACGAAAATTAAAAATTCTTAATACAAATAAAAATTAAACAAAAGAAGAAGTGACTATTAGCCCCTAAGCTATAATGGTTGGTGTATATTCAATTGAACCTATTTAGTTACTACAAAGTATTTTTTATTTTTTTAAAAAATATTTAATATACAAATTATAAAAAAAATTGATAACTAATCATTAAAAGAATGTTGGCTTTTAAAATTATTTTACTAACTTTACTTAATTAACTTTAAATTCTATGCTAATTCTTACCTAATAAACTGTTTCACTTGGTGTTTATTGTATTGTGAGCTAGTATTTTTCATATTTATTGCATTTACATTTTTACAATAAAGCATAATTATTATTTAGAAAATAAAAAGTATTTGTCATTATTATACTAATTAATTATATGAAAATATTCTAAAGATAATATAGCAAATATACAAGAACAAAAGAAATAAGTGTTAAAATACATACAAATTTGATGTAATATAAAATGTCATATAAAAATTTTTTATAGCAACTATTTTTGTAGTCACTTATTTTTTTTAATTTATTGTAGGATTAATTCTCAAAAAATACATAAACTTTTCTTTTTGTTTAAAATCCATTCACAAATGTTTTTTTTATTAAATATATTACAATATTTTGGATAAGTATTAATCTAACATGTTACCAAATCAGGGTGAAAGAATCTATGTTTACTTTTTACATAAATCCTTGATTTGGCATATAATGCCATAGTAGGACTGCCACACCTGGGTAGTGTGACCCATATGAAAAAAAAGTTGCTGGCCAGCTTTTTGTAGCACTTAGCCTTACTATAATGTACATTGTCTCGTATGGGTCATTTTTATTGCTTATGAATATCCAGGTGGTTATGTTCTGCAGGACAAATATGCTATGTGGGCAAGTCGTTTTTGTTTGATGAAAATTGGCCTTTAGTGGTTGAATGGGAGCCACACGTGAGTGCTAAGTTTGCACTTCACAGGTTGGAAACAATTAGTGACAGAAAATGAGAAAAAAGGGACTGTGCCTTCATATTTTTAGTAAGAAAAACTCTATCGGTGGTCAATTGCCATTGTATTCACAAGTATTTTAATTAAAATGCAGTGAGAGGCTTGTTGACTTTGGCAACATTGCCTGAAGGCTATCTGTTGATGTCAAAATCGACATTTAACAACATTTTGACAACTCTCATATCAATTACCATTGTAGATTTGTGTGAGATATTCTTGTGGAAATTGGCCTTGGAAGGACTTGAGCATATATTGGCTTGTTTCTTAGCGTTTGTGATGAGTCTGAGAAGGCAATGGGCTATGCGGGAATTGTTGTTGATAAGATTGTTTGCTTGGTGTTTTGTGATGATTTTACAATGTCGTTTCCACTCAAACTGGAGGCTATATCTGTGATTGGAAAAAATAGGTGGAAATGTATGCTGGAAATTTTTCTGAAGCAGGAAAAGAGTATACACATGAATATGGCTGACATTTACGCAAGCGTGCACAACTGTATCTCAGCCAGGTTCACAAGAGATCAATTTGTTTCCAGTGAAAACATCTCATGGTTGTACATTCCACAGGCCCATACACGGATATCGCTAACTTTCCTTTTTAGTTGAATGCTAAAATGCCCATGTTCCAAATCCACCGAGCAATGTCCATGTAACCATCAAGAACTTTCCCTTTTAGTGGGTTTAGAAGTTAAAAAGGTCTATGCTTCAAACCCTACGAGCGATATCGATCCAAGTGACACAACTTGGACACCGGCAATGTTTGTTTGTTTTTTTTCCTATACGCATTCAACTTTTTTTCTCTTTGAAAAAAAATGTTGGGATCTCAAATTACTTTACTGATATAAGTCCAGGAAAATTAGAAAGAATTATACTTCAAATCTTGGAATACTATTATAAAAAAATGCATCTATAATATATTTTTTTATTTGAATTCAACTTTTTATTTGTTTAAAATATTATTTTTTTTATTTATCTCATCAAGTAATTTTTATTCTAATAATTATTTGTACTAACTTAATATTAAATAAAATTTCAGTTTCTTTATAATTTTTAAGATGGGATAACAAACATCAAAATGATAAAAGAATTGCATTAACACTAGAATTAAAAAAAGATGACAAAATAAAGATAATATAAATAAAAAAATAAAAGAGATAAAATTTATTAATTTAAAAATAATTTATCTGAAAAATACTTACATGAATTGAAAAAAATTTTAAGTATCTCTAATTTCTAATTTTTTTATACAATTTTTCTCATTGTCTGCCCTCAATGGTGTTGGAGATCCTCGATATCTTAAAGCCACCTTCAGACTGTAGAAAGAATTTCTCAGTGCTTGTAACTCCCACATCATGGGATTTGGAACAGTCAGAATTACACAGCCTTACCTTTTTGTTTACAAAGAGGTTATGTTCGCAATTGGACATGAAAATCATTTGATCGGCATGAAAATAAGGGATTTATACTGCTATATTAGATGACTTGAGTTGGTAATTTCCACACCAACCATAGGTTTTGAATTATCTTCAACGACATTAGCATCAAGAAGAATCATTCAGACATGTCATCTTCAGCGCCACCATACTGGCCAACATGCTGGTGTCTTTTAGGGTTATTGTCCTCGTCTATTCTTGCCATCTTTGACTTCAAGATATGACCCTTTTAATTTGAAGTGCCCTGAAAGTATACCACAAAGTTAAAATGGTGTCCAATTTAATACCATATGACATCATTACCTTCTATCTGTTTATTTGTTATAAAGAATATTTCACAAAACAGTTAAACAATTACATAGTAAAAATAACCAGAAATTCGTAGGAACATAGATCCTACTGATACTTATAAAGTTAAAAGCATGATATTTACTCTTTTTCATCATATATATATATATATATCCTTTGACAGTTGCCACCACAATTATAAATGAACAACAATGCAATTATCACATTCATACAGTGGTACATGACTATAGGAGTTTTACCACTTCGTGGGAAAGAATTCTAACAAGGTGTATCAAACCTCATTTGGATTAGGGGCCATATATGCCAAAAATTTTTCTGCATTAGCAGGATCTGAGCCTGTTGCCACACGTGCTTTCATAATCACCTGCAAGCTAATAAGTGGAAAAGCCATTAACAAAATATCATGATGCACTACAAGAATTAGCGTAAACAAAATGTCTCATAAGCAAATGAGATTTTGCATGTTATTTTAGCCTTTTAAAAAATGAAACACAACTAACACAGCGAGTATATTTGAACCAATTCTCTATCACAAATATTCAAAACGGTATTTATTTTGTTGTTACTTGACTATTGCATCACCAAGTAATTCGATATCTTCGATTCAAACTCTAATCGAAGTTTCACTTTTTGACAGATGATGTGAGCGGCAGAATGACCCTAGTAGAAACCCTTGTGTGGAAGGAACCTGCAAGTGCCATGGTGGCAGGGAAGCATCCTGGCGAGAACACTCTGAAAAGGGAGTTGTGGACAAAGTTTGATGCAGCATCTACTTACGGGCCTTCGTTTGAATGCCTATGCGTTGCAAGGGACTACCAACAAAGGATTCCTTGACATGCTAGATGAAGCTTCTTGTGATGGGAAACATAAGTGGCTGAGACAGTTTGAGATGAAGAATGTACTCTTTTGATGTTGTAAAATTTTGTGTTGGAATCTGTTTTCCGGAGATTAAGTTGCAGCTCATCTTTCTCTTTATTGTTCTCTCTATATGTATCCCTCCCTCATTCGGCACTAGCCTGTGATCAATTATAGTAGCAGTCTGTTTCTTTGTGTATATGAAATGCACAAGCTACTTACAAGTTTGACTTACATGGCACAAATTTCATTTACCTTTTTATTTTGTAAGATTGCTGCTGAAATTCTATAATGTAAATTTTTGTGCAACAATAAATTTACTTTATTGTCATTTAAAAATTAAGTAAATTATGAAGATATAATTCTTATTTAGATTCAACTTTTTATTCTAAAACTTTTATAATTTAATTGTTTTAAACTTTTAATCATTGTTCTTATAAAAAATTTTAAAGAATAAATATAAGTTTTAAATTTTTAAAAAGTAAAAAAAAAATTATCATAAAATATTTCAAGAAAAATACAAAAGATGGTTGTTGAAAAAACACAACAAAGTGCATATACTCCTCACCATGTTTTAACATTTTTTTTATTCATGTTTCTTATATTTTTATATTTTTTATTAAATAATTATCAATGTCAATATTATTATTATTTATATAAATTAATCCTCCACATTATTTTTTTTATTAAGTTATATCACATGTAACGATGATAATTGATTTATGTGTTATATTTTTTATTACATGGTATTCTTTTAAAAAATATCATTATAAAATTTAAAATTTTAAAAAAATCTTAAAAAATTATAAATAACGATACTAGTAGTACTCTTCTTAAAAAAATAAAAAAGAAAAAAGAGGTTAGCATAAAATAATAAATAACTAATAATTTGGGGATCTATGTGCAAAAACACAACTTTCCATACGTAGACGCTCGCCTATATTCATAGCTAACTGAGGTTCAGGGCTTTACTAAACCCTACTCAGCTTTTCCTCTAAAAGCTTCTAAAACCCTAAAATTTTTCCCACAATTACAAGGCGATGGCTGAACTGAGTCAGTTGACTCAACACATTGAATCGTTCGTCGACTCGTCTCGATCTCCAGCTCAGCAGGTTCAACCCCCACTGCCCCTAAAACCCACATTTTTCAATATAGATAGGAATCTTTTTAAGAAAGTTTCATTCTTTAGGTTCATAATTTCCTAAATTGGTCGCTTAAGCTATGAATTTGTAGCTGTAAATTGGGTAATTTTGTTGAGTTTAGATCATATGGCCAATTACTGGATGGATTCTGACGGGTCAATTTCAATTGATAATTTGATTTTTATTGGATTTGGAAGTTTTATTTTAATCGTACTAAAGGAAAAAAATTTGAGTGAAAATGTACATATACTTGTATTTGGGTGAATAATTTTGATAGCATACATGTATTTATGTGATGGGGTGTTTTTTGGCAAATCTCAGACTGGTTTGAGTAATTTGCTTTTTGAGAATTTTGATTGTATCCTCCATTTTTGAATTGGAATGCAGGCAGCCAGTCGGGATGCAGTTGTTTCGGTCTTGATGAATAATGTAGTAACTATAGGATTGCTGGTAACTCCCCGTCTTTCTCTCTGTATCTAATTTTGACTTATTTTTTATGTGAACTCATTGTTGCAATGCTTCGAAACTAGGTTAGACAGATGGAGATGTATTTGACTACAACTGACAACATTATTCGTGCAAGAGGTAATTATTACTTATGTGCAATTTTATTCAGCCATGCGAATTGCCAATTCTAGTTTGTTAAATGGTGGGAAAAATCTCTTGAACTGTTTTCTTCTTCAGGTATTCTTCTGCTTGGAGAAGTGCTTGCTTGCCTTTCTTCTATGCCCCTAGACGATGCTACAGTACATAGCTTGATAACATTCTTCACACAACGATTGGTGAGTATGTCTTCATTGTTGAGTACCATAGCTCATTTGAGAGAGGCTTCAGTGAGGAATTTCCAAAAATGCATATATTGTTTTTCTTGTGTTTGCAACTTTATCAATTGTGTTCACTCTTTCACACCCTTTGCTTTCATTTTTTTTTCTAATTTTCTAATCATGTGATGAGGATATTATTCTAATCATGAAAGAATGAGTGACAAACTTATGTCATCTCTTCTGTTATTTGTATTGATTACTTATTTAGAAGAACAAAATTGGAATGCTAAGCTAGGATCTGCCATATGTTTGTGAGAGTTTACATGTTGAAGGAGAGAACGGTTCTTCCATTTTGAGATTTTGATGGTTTCATACTTGGCTCATGCCTGTTCTTATCAGGCTTGGTCTTTTTTGGGATGCCTGTAGTAAAAACTATTGTCATGCTAATACTAATCAGCTAACTGTCTTTTCTTTTTGTTTTTCTTTTTTTCAACTGTCATGCCATAGTTTATCATCAAAGAAGCATTCATGTTTGGTACTGCTTTCATAGCATGAGGATGCATAAAGCAAGTACCTATGATGTCCGATGCTGGAGTTTTTCTTTATTTTATTTATTCAAATCTATCTGTTCCCCTGTGTTTTTGTATATTTTTAGCCTGTTCCTGCACCTGCAAGATCCATTGTACACTGTTGATCTCATTCTTTTAACCTGATTACAAAACAAAAGATTATTAAGTTTGCATTCTTACCTTTTTTTATTTTTTCCACTAATGTTTAATTTATTATTTGTTGCACTGCAATAAAATTATTTGGATATATCATGCTTTAATCAGGCAGATTGGAGAGCTTTACGTGGTGCACTCATTGGCTGTTTGGCACTGATGAAAAGGAAGAGTGATGGTACGGTCAATTGCAGTGATGCAAAAGCTCTTGTTAGTTCTTACTTACTGAACCTGCAGATTCAGTCTTTAGGGCAACATGACAGAAAGGTAGGATGTTTACACTGTCAATTTAATCCCACTTGATCTTTTCAGGAAATTCCTGGGGAAGCTTTGGTTTGGTGCTGACAAGTAACTTTTTTTTTTCTAGCTTTGCCTTGAACTTCTGGAATGCTTACTAGAAGACCATCCTGATTCTGTAGCTTCAATGGTATAATCCTCAGCATCATTTTCTTCAAGCTTTACTTATAATTGAATGACTGACTGTTTAAATATTTTTGGTTATAGGATGGATCTTCTGTAATCATGCCATGTTCTTCCATAATATTTGATTTTCATATCATAATTTTGATGTGTGAAGCTATTGATAGCTTTATTGATTGTGACAGGGTGATGAACTTGTTTCCAGTTTCTGTGAAGCTATTGATGGAGAAAAGGATCCCCAGTGCCTAATGCTAATATTTTGTATTGTGGGTACCCTAGCACAACTATTTCCAGATCCTAGTGGCCCTATTGCTGGTTATGCCAGTGATCTTTTTGGCATTTTGGGCTCTTACTTTCCCATTCATTTTACACATGTAAGCTTAATGCATAATCTTAATGCTTATTCTGTGGTATGCATAGCTCTGTATGGTCTAAGCTATTCTCATAAGACTTTTGGGGAAAGTGATTGTACATGGAATGGATGGGAATTATCTGTATGTGTTAATTAGCCACACATGCCCTTATTCTCGGACATTTTGAGCTCTTCTTTTTCTTGGATGTCTTAAGCTTTTCTTCGTTGTCTTAGATGTTTTAGTGCGTTGAGAATCTGAAACAACTTGAAAATACTTTGAGCATTTATTCAATTGCAGTTGTTGGAGACATTAGTTTAGTGATGGAAGTTAGCAGAAATTTTAAAACAAGACCTGAATTTGATTCTTTCAATCATGTTAAGGTTTGTCTTTCATGTACTTTTGAAACTGGGAATAAATTCTGGAAATTTGTAGAAGGAATTCCGTCCTGAGTGCATTGGTGTATTTGTATGCAGACTGTGGGTGGCTTGCTTCTGCAGTGCCATTCAGCTGTTTTCACATGTTGGAAATGAGGAATGATGCTGTTTTCTTTTCTTGCTTCTTTGTTTTCATTGTTTTCCCTTTTAAGAAGTTACAATTTAGTGCTGATTTGTAATCCCCACTAGATGCTGAAAAGAAGGATAACATGGACACAGGATAATGCCTCTTGGCATATTAGTATGTAATCCTTTCCAAAAAGATGTGTCGAGCCTCCATAGAATGAAGCTTTTGAAGAGAGAACAAATTTTAAGAGAGAGAGAGAGAAAACCCTCTGCAATTGTTAGATGCTTTTGATGCTTTATAATCAACAAACTTATAATCTTTGGTAATATCTTGCACTCTGCTATTTCAATGCCATTTTCCATTGATCTAGTAGTAAATCTCATCTTGTTGGATGCTTTCTTTCTAGCCAATATGGTTTTTAAAACATTGGACTTTCTTGTTCTTTTCTGTGATAATTTTTAGTGCATGTTATTGACTCTTGCATTGTCATCTTGTTAATTGCCAGCCTCAAGCTGAGGATGTTGATGCGAAAAGAGATGATCTCTCAAGGGCACTAATGGTACCTAATGCATGCTGCATTCGCTGCATTGTTGGAGATTTGTCACTTGTTTTTGATTCAGATTGCTGTGTTTTAAAGTGCAATAGAGGCTTTTTTGTTGAGAGTTGTCAATTTTGTACATATAATCTTAGTCAGGAGCTGGAAACATGCAATTGGTGGTTTGTTCATATTCCTCAAAAGGGGCTGAATTTATGTGGGTAAATTGTGCAGGTCAAAATATTTCTCTTTTTTAGGCCTTTTCTTCAATGGCATTATTCAAGTTTGAAACTAGATTCTTACTGATAGGAAGGCAGTGGGATTATTGGATATCATAAGCAGATGTATCGTCCTTAGAAGATACAATAGGAAGTGATATTAGTATGTGCATTGTTCTCTTCTTTTCTAAGTTTAGCACAAGCTAGAATCTTTGCTGGAGACAAAATGATATAAAATTCTATAAGGAACTTTTCATAAAACATATGTGAGTATTGGAATTTTTATGCCTGGTGACAAATTTTCTAAGAATTCCATCACTAAATTTTGCAAAACAGTTGCAAGTTTGGGAATTTTTTATGATAGAATATTTGAAGAAGGGGTGGACTGTAAAACAAAAGCTTGTTGTGCCTTTTGCTGCTTGACACTTTGATCTAGAATTAATGTAATCAAGGAAATGGAACTGAGCTAAATCGTAAAAGGAAGTTGTTACTCCTTTCATTTGAAAGATCCTACTTGTATATATTTTGTGGAATGTATTGACCGAAAAATAAAATTTCAGCATCTAAAAATTTATTATTAAGTAAAAGGAGAGACAGACATGCATTGAAGGCAAATGGCCTTTTCATGCTCTTAGTTCAATTCTATGTACATTGAAGGCAAATGGCCTTTTCATTATCTTAGTTCAATTCTATGTTCATTGAAGCTTCGTCTGCATCTAAGAACATGTTATATGATGGTGTGAAATTGCTGCCTATTTTTACATTTTTATCTTATTGTGCTGTTTTGAATATTCAAATGCCAAATATATATATTCAATTGATTGCTCTTGAACTGCCAGCATTCATGTTAGATGAGCGACCTTTTCAACTATGAGTTCAGTGTTTTTTTACCTGACTTTTTTGCACAGCTTGCATTTTCTTCGACACCTCTTTTTGAGCCTTTTGCCATGCCAATTCTTCTTGAAAAGCTTTCTTCCTCCATGCCATCTGCCAAGGTAAGTTGCCTTCACTTTTATTGATATGCAAGGTTAGAATGTGCCTTTGGTTTCCATTAAAAAAACAAAGAATGTGCCTTTGTTTTGTTTAAGTTGAATTGAATTCAATTCTGCAGCTTTATGTTTTCAGGTTGATTCTTTGAAGTACCTCAGCTGCTGCATATCACAGTATGGAGCAGAAAGAGTAGTAAAACATGCTGGAGCTCTCTGGTCTTCATTGAGAGATGCAATTTGTAATTCAGGAGAAGAGCATGTGTTATCCTTTACCTTAGAATTGCCGAATGGTGTAGATACTCCAGGGAATGAAATAGAAAGAGAGGCTCTATCATTCTTAGAGAAGCTTATCATTCAATATAATGATTTGTTCTTAGGTTTGATTATTGAGGATGAAGAGATAAACGTGCTTGTCAACACTGCTACAAGTTACAAAATTTGTAAAGATATTCCATCACAATGCAAGCAAAAATTATATGCTGTTGGTCGTATACTTTATGTTTCTGCCAAGGCTTCTGTTGCTTCCTGCAATAAAATTTTCCAAAGTTTCTTCCCCCGCCTGTTGACCGCTTTAGGGCTTTCTGTTGAAAGTGCATCTGGCATGTGCTGTTCAAATGGCAATGGCATTGTCTGTGGACAAGCTAACTTTGGATGTCTTTACCTGTGCATTGAACTCCTGGGAGCATGTACATATTTGACTGTGGATCCTGAGGATCTCAAATCAGAATTTGTTTATGCGAATGAGTCATGGTGCTGCTGGCTTCAGCAATTCTCCACTTCCTTAAGCAAGATCTTCTGTTCTACCTTGAAAAAGAGAGCTAATAATGCTGATCCCGATGTGCAACTTGCAGGTGAATGCTTTTATGTGTATATCATTCATTGGTATTATTGAATGTAAATATGAACCTGCTAGATTTCTAAAAAGTAGGAGGTGATGTCATGAATCAAGGAAGGAAATTTTCTCAACATTTTTTTATGTTTGCAGTCAAAATGTTCCTCTGTTTTTCTTAATCTTTTTTCTTTTCTTTTTCTTTTCTTTTTATTCCTAATTGCTTGCTATTATTACCTCTATTTGTGATCAATTGCCATTGTATTCACAATTATTTTAATTTAAATGCAGTGAAAGGCTTGCTGACTTTGGCTACATTGCCTGGAGGCTATCTGCTGATGTCAAAATTAACATTTGACAACATTTTGACAACTCTCGTATCAATTGCCACTGCTGATTTCTGTGAGACATTCTTGTGGAAATTGGCATTGAAAGGACTTGAGCACATTGGCTCGTTTCTTAATGTTTGTGATGAGTCTGAGAAGACAATGAGCTATATGGAAATTGTTGTTGATAAGATTGTTTCCTTGGTGTTTTGTGATGATTTTACAATGTTATTTCCACTCAAACTGGAGGCTGTATCTGTGATTGGCAAAAGTGGGCAGAAATATATGATGGAAATTTTTCTGAAGCTGGAAAAGAGTATACACGTGAATCTGGCTGAGGTTTATGTAAGTGTGCACAACTGTATCTCTGTTTGATATTCTGTTAAGCCATGTTCACAAGAGATCAATTGTTTCCAGTGAAAACAGCTATCCATGGGCCCGTAAATGGATTTGGCTAACTTTCCCTTTTTGTTGGATGTTGAAATTCCCATGTTCCAAACCCTGTGAGCAATGACCATGTGTCTGTCAAGAACTTTACTTTCTAGTGGGTTTAGAAGTTAAAATTTCTATGCTTCAAACCCAGTGAGCAATATCAATGGATCTGTCTAAGTGACATAACTTGGGCACCGGCACCAGCAACATCTTTTCTTCTTTTTTTTTTTTTTCTTTTCTCTTTATGCATTCAAGTTTTTTCCTTTTTGAAGAAAATTGTTTAATTTCTAGTCTTGTGGATCTCATGCTACTTTGCTTGTATAGGTCCAGGGAAATCCAAAGTCAGCAAACATCATGCTTCAGCTCTTGGAATGCTATTATAAGGAGATGCTTCCATGGTATAATTTCTAGATGCATTGTTCTTATTTGTTTGGCTCATTGTTTTCTTATTTATCCTGTCAAGCACACTATGTTCCACATCTTTGCAGCCCTCACTATTTCTTTACCCAACTGGTTTGTGCTGCTTGTGGCTTAGTTTTGTTTCAATATGGTTCCTATTATGCCCCTATTTATTGTCGTGACAGTGCTCTTTACCTGGGCTATATTTAATGTTTTTTCTCCTGGTACTTACCGTCTTCACTTAGGGGCTCCATTTTTAACTACTTATGTTCCGTCATCAGCTTGTTTCTTTTTGGTTTTTGGGAATTGAAGGTGGAAAAGGTTGAGATGCATTTGATTACTTTTTTTTTTCATTGATATGAAAATTTTCGAGTGGATTCAGGATCCAGAAAAATCAAGGTTTTGAGGAAGTTCTTTTCCAATTTGTGGTCAACCTATGGAACCAAATTGAAAACTGCATGGCTTTTCACGATGGAATCCTTGAAAAAGTGAGTAATTGTACTCTTTTTATTGTTATTTTTTCCCTGTGGTTCTTCATTGATAGTTTCTGAAGTGGAAGTATTTTGGAGTTGATCATTATCTGGATCTAGAGGATAATCTCTTTAATTTGAGAAGTGTGGGTGTCAACCAATCAAATAACATTTATTGTTTGGATATCAGGATCTTCTCAATGCAATGATGCAGGTGATGAAGTTTGCTGTTGCATGTTGTTCGAAGGAAAGCCAGAACGTAATAGTTGATAAAGCCTATAGTGTACTTTCATCAACCACTTCTTTGCTGCTGAAGGGGTCTTTGTGCACCATTCAAGCTCAAGTGGAAGGGTTAAAGCCTCATACAGACAAATTTTCCAATAGAGATAAATGGATTCTTTCATTATTTGGATCAGTGATCATAGCCCTTCGTCCTCAAACTCATGTTCCAAACATAAGAATGGTACTGCACTTATTTTTGAGCACTCTCCTTAATGGTCATGTAACTGCAGCTCAGGCGTTGAGTTCTCTGCTCAACAAATTGGACCTTAAATCCAATGGACCAGAGACATCAGTCGGTTGTAACTTAGATGAAGCAGTGGATATGATTTTGAGCACAGATGAATGTTGTTCTTTCGATGGTAGTCCTTCATGGAGAACAAGCACTGGGAATGAGATAAGTCTTATTAATATATGCCAGGATGCTACAAATAGTGAATTGCTTCAAAAGAATGCCATTGCTGGATTAGGATGGATTGGAAAAGGCTTGCTTATGCGAGGTCATGAAAAAGTTAAGGACATAACTACGGTGTTGCTAAAGTGCATATTGTCAAGTGGCCAAATGGATTCCCCATCACAACAAACTTCAATAAAAAACAGTACCAAGCAGACTGTACATGCCTCTGTGATTAAATGTGTAGCAGACGCATTTCAAATTCTTATGTCTGATTCTGAACTTTGTTTGAATAAACAATTCCATGCGACAATAAGGCCACTCTATAAGCAAAGATTTTTCTCAACCATGATGCCCATCCTCCATCCTTTGATAATCAAATCCCATTCATCATTCTCAAGGTCCACTCTCTTTCCTGAACTAATTGTTAATTGTCCATTTGTGTTGCACTTATCTTAGACCCTGCTAATTTATCAAGTTCTGATACCACAAAGAACCCCTTGTCTCCCATGTTTTGGTAGAAGAGCCATTTGTAGAGCTGGCCAATCTTGTATTTTAGGCTAACTCCTGCTTTCAAATGCTTGGCACTTTCATTTCAGGTCTTTGTTAGTTCGGGCTTTTGTGCATATTATATCCAATTCTCCACTGATTGTCATCCTGAATGATGCAAAGAAGGTTGGTTTTTGGAAAACCTTAAATTATCATTACATTTTCTGGTGAGGCAAGCATGCTTATTGCTGCAAGGCACTTTTTCTACAGTTAATTCCAGTGTTGCTGGAAGGCTTAACTCTGTTAAGCAAGGATGCTTCTGATAAAGATACTTTATATGATCTACTGCTGGTTTTATCAGCTATATTGACTGATAAGAATGGTATGTCTCTTTTGTTTAGTGATGCATGTGTATCATTCAGTTTCCCTCCCTTTTACCCAATCTTTGGCAATTATAAGGGAATGAATGAATGAAACTTAGGGTGAAAGGGAAAGAAAACAAGTAGGGGTATCTACCCTCCCCTTCTTTGCATGTGTTCAAAAATAAAGATGGATACTTGAGAGTACAATTGTTTTTGGACAACTTTTTCGGGGTTCCCAACTTGTGGGAAATAATAATTGTCTCCTGATTTGCTTGCACACTTGTTAGCAATAACTCCACTGAAGTTTATTAATGCATTTTCTCTTATTTGCCTATGCATGCAGGACAAGAGGTTATTGTAGACAACACACATGCTATTGTAAATTGCCTTGTTGGGCTTATCACTTATCCCCACAAGATGGTATTATTTTTTCCTTCCGAATAATTTGGTTTCTTTCTTATACCACCCTGCCACTCTTTATTCTTCCTTAAACCTAATGAACTTGCTTCCTCAATTCCAGCTGCTTTGTGCCTTGTTTATAACTGATGAAAAAGGAAGTCTAATTCTTGTCATTCACATTCTAAGCCACACTTAGAAAATTGATATATTTTTTTAATTTATTGGAATATGTTCAGCTTATTCGAGAAACAGCAATCCAGTGTCTTGTTGCCACATCAGAGCTGCCTCATACTAGGATTTATCCCATGAGGATTCAGGTTAGTTTTTCAAGTTGGAGTTGTTTAGTAGGGGTTCCAGTGATTCCTTTCTCAATTTGTACCTGGATATGTTTTCCTGTTTTCCTTCATATATGTCTGGCTGGGTGCATTCAATAGCAATTGCATGTTGCTTGGAAAGTACTAGACCCACATCTTCCCACTTGGCTATACATGGTCATTTAGCCATCACCGAGGATGATTAATAGGACGCCTTTTGTTTTTCCATGTGGTGGCTATTTTACTGAAATGTTGGCGATGACAACCTTCTGCCATGCCTGCTTGTCATTGTCAGGTATTACAAGCTATGACAAGAGCTCTGGACGATCCAAAGAGAGCCGTACGTGTAGAAGCTGTTAGATGCCGGCAAGCATGGTCAGCACTTAACTTCCATATTGCATACAGCAAATACATATTTAAATATGATTGCATACAGGCTGACAATTTGAATTTTGAGTCAAGATTTGATTTTTCGTTGTGTGTTTCTGCTGAGTGTCAAAACAGGGCATCGATTGCTTCAAGGAGTCTTCATTTTTAGATTGGTATTCTGAGCTGGCTTCACAAAGTAAATAGGGTGGACCTGACTTGCCTCCTTTGTTGTCACAGTAAATAATTGGCCCTGGAAATTCGCTGCGATGCAGAACAGAAAAAAAATTCCCATATGGTTAGATGATTCATTATTGAAGAATGTGAATTCCTGTACATAGAGACTCTGATACATTATGTGCCCTCAATTTGAGCCCCACCTTAACTTATAATGTTTCTTGACAAATGTCTTATCAATTATAATACAGCTGCAATCATGTTGATGCATTAAATCTCATTAGAACTCTAGAGTTGAATTTGCTTGGACGAGTTGTAGACTGGTGACCACCTTGGAGATTCTCGTGTGCAACCTCTTGTTAAGGACAGTCAGAAAAAAAAAAAAAGGGCATTAATTACACTGTAATAGCCTTCTGCAAGCAGCTGCACTTCATGCTATGCTTTTACTTATGATCTGACAGCTTCCCCGATGATGGTGCTGTTGGATAATTTTCTATTCACCTGTTGCACAGGAAAAGTTACAAAAATTTTATGCTGCAACATGTCACAGTCCCGAAACCTTGATTAAATGAAGCAATCTTCGCTTTTTGTCCTTGGGAGTGGTTTAGATCACTTACAAAATGACGTTGCGCTAGATATTCGGTATGCATCAACTAAAATAATTAATTTAGTTACTATTCTAAGAGGCAATTTTAGTCCTTTTTAACACAGCTGGACGTATATGTCGAGAGGTCAAATGTTACAAGAAATTTGTAAGTATCTTTTGTACTAATTTAACACTAGATTATAATTTAATTTCTTTAATGATTCAACTAAATATTTTGTAAATCATATTTTTTAAGATAGTGCAATAAATATCAAAATGATAAAAAATTTTACCAATATTAGAATAAGTTAAAATATTCATGATAAAAGTAATATTTATTGGTAACAAGATCTATTAATTTAAATATAAATATGTATAAAAATACTTACATGAATTAAAAATATATATATATACAATTTTCTTTCATTTTCCACCCTAATAGCATTGAAAAGCTTTATATCATAAAGTCAACTTCAAAACGTAGAAAAAGCTTTTCATTGCTTGAAACTTTTATAGTCGAGAGTTTAGGACAATCAAAAGTATACCTTTTGTTCACTAAAAAGTTACTTTCACGGATCAACATGAAAATCATTTTGATTGGCATGAAAATGAGGGTTGGGTTGGTAATTTTCAGACCAACTGCAGGCTTTGATTTATCGTCACCGACAGTAGCATCAAGGCGACTCGGTCAGACATGTCATCTTCAGCTCCACTACACTGGCCAGCATGTTGGTGTCCTTCAGGACTATTGTCCTCATCTATTCTTGCCACCTTCCACTTCAAAATATGACCCTTAGAAGTTGAAGTGCCCTGAAAGTATGCCACAAAGTCAAAGGCGTACAATATAGTTACAATCCAAAATAGTATAATCTACACATGAACACAGAAATCCATGAGCCTTACCCCTAAGCCTCCTGTTGTGGCAACAGTCGGTCGGTCTATTTCTCAAAGTCAATCTTAAAGGCACTGGGACATGTTCAACCTCATCACCTAATCTTCCCTCAATGGCTTTCTTCCTTTTTAAATCAACCCTCGTGGGAAGGGCGTGCAACGTGATAGTACATGGTTAAAATCTACTAGAAAAATTGACATAAATTATGGATTTTTCAAAAAAAAATTTTAAGAATAGTGTCTAATTTAATACTATAAATCGGACCTCATCCTTATGAAATTTAATAAAAAAATTTTCATTGACATCATCTTATACCTGTTCAAATATGATGATGAATATTTCATTAAACAGTTAAATAATTGTTTGTTCAAACAAATAGAAATTCAGAGCAACATACATCCCATGATAGCTATTATACAATGATAAATAAATAGTATAATTATGACAATTATAAATTAGTGCATGACAATAGGAGTTTCTAAATTTTGTAATAGAAAATTCTAATAAGATGCATCAACTTCATTTGGATTAGAGGCCATATATGCTAAAAAATTTTTTACATTAGCAAGATCAGAGCCTGTTGTCAAACTTTTATAATTGCCTACAAGCAAATATGTGGAAAAGCCTTTAACAAAATATCATGATGCATTACAAAGATTGGTGCAGACAAAAGATCTTAGAAGCAAATAAGATTTTGTATACTATTTGATGCTCTAAAACAGTAAAATACAACCTGCGTCACATTCCATGAGCACATACGTGACTATTGCTAACTTTCCTTTTTCAGTTGGATGCTAAAATGCCCATGTTCCAAATGCAATATCCATCGAGAACTGTCCTTTTTAGTGGGTTTAGAAGTTAAAATGTCCAATTGACATAAACTTGTGCACTGACAACAATTTTTTTTTTCTTTTTTTCTGTCAACGTTCAACCTTTTTTCTCGGGGATCTCAAGTTACCTTGCTTGTATAGGTCCAAAAAAATCCGAAGTCAACAAAAATCATACTTCCATGGTATAATCTTTATCATGCAGAATTGTTTAAACTTACACCGGATAATAATTCAATTTCTTCACTAATAGCCAACTAAATATTTTAAGATCATAATTTCTAAAATAGCATAACAAACACCAAAATAACAAAAAAATTTCACCAGCATTAAAATAAGTAAAAATATAGAGAATAAAAGTAATGTAAATTAAGAAACAGAAAGAATAAAACCTATTAATGTAAAAATAGATTACATGAATTGAAAAAAATTTGTCTCTGATCTCCAGTCTCTTCATACAATTTCCATTCATTGTCTGCTCCCAATGGTATTGGAGATCCTCTATGTCCTAAAGCTAGAAGTCTTCCCAGTACTTAAAATTCTCACATCATGGGATCTACAAAAATTCGAAGTACACAGCCTTGCTTTTTGTTCACAAAAAAGTTATTTTCACAGCTGTGGCATGAAAATCATTTTGACCGGCATGAAAATGAGGGATTTATACAGTTATATTAGATGACTTGGGTTGGTAATTTCCAGACCAACTATAGGTTTTGCATTATCTTCAACCACATTAGCATCAAGAAGGAATCATTCAGACATTTCATCTTCAGTTCCACCATACTGGCCAACATGCTGGTGTCTTCCAATGCTACTGTCCTCGTCTATTCTTGCCATCTTCGACTTCAAGATATGACCCTTAGAATTTGAAGTGCCCTGAAAGTATACCACAGAGTCAAAGTTACAATCCAAGATAGTATAATCTCCACGTAAACACACAAATCCATGAACATTACCCCTAAAACTCCTTCTGCTGTGGCAGCGCTGGGTCTGTTTCTCACTGTCAATCTTGAAGGCACTGGGAAATGTTCAACCTCATCACCTGATCTTCCCTCAATGGCTTTCTTCTTTTTTAAACCAAGCCTTGTGGGAAGTGCCTGCAACATGATAGGACACGGTTGAAATCCACCAGAAAAACTGACATAAATTTTGGATTTTTTAGAAAGAAAATACAAGGGAAAATTTTTAAAATAATGTCCAATTTAATACCACAAAGCGGGCCTCATCATCATGAAATGTAACAAGGAAATTCTCATTGGCATCATCACCTCGTACCTGTTCATATGTCATGAAGAATATTTTATTAAGCAGTTAAACAGCTCCTTGCTAAAACAACTAGAAAACTCAGAGGAACATACATCCCAATGGTACTCGCGAAGCCAAGAGTATAAGATTTCCTCTTTTTCATCATATATATCCTTTGACAGCTGCCACCACAATTATAAATGAAAAATAGTGCAATCATGACAATCATACAGTGGTAAATGACAATAGCAGTTTCAACACTTCATAGTAGAGAATTCTAACAAGGTGTATCAACCTCATTTGGATTAGGGACCATGTATGCCAAAAATTTTTCTGGATTAGCAGGATCCAAGCCTGTTGCCACACATGCTTTCATAATCGCCTGCAAGCAAATATGTGGAAAAACCATTAACAAAATATCTTGATGCACTACAAGGATTGGTGCAAACAAAAGGCCTCAGAAGTAAATGAGATTGTGCATGCTATTCTAGCCTCTCAAAAGGTGAAACACAACTAATGCAGCAAGTGTATTTGGACCAATTCTGCATCACATATATTCAAAACTGTATTTATTTTGTTGTTGCCTAACTATTGCATCACCAAATAATTCAATGTCTTCTATTCAAGGATATCACAGACATCTTTTGTTTGGCTACAATTTTACTGCTTCCATGCAATAAATTCACTTAATTAACTTACCTGTTGCTCACAAGTATCACGAATAGACTCATCCAACTTGATATAGGATTCTGAGTCAGCTGTAGGAGCACCATCAAATGTCACCATGACATGTTTATCTTGATACCTGGTATAGCATCATAAACCGTGCTCAATAATGGGATGCACAATATGATCATTGGCCACTTTTAGAAGCACATAATTTCATCAGTCAACACCCAAATACTTCTGGCAGAAACAACTAATCTTTCATTCCAGAGATGAAGATGAAGACCAACAACATATTCAAGAATACAACACATCTCAGCAGTTTTTTTGGATATCTGAAACATAACACTGCACATATCACAGAATTGGTCCATGACTTGAAAAAAGTCATCTCAGGATTTTATTATGGCATAATCCATGTACTGCAATAGTTTCCAAGCCAGGGTTGGTGCAACCAACACTGGAAAGACAAAGGACAAATCCAATTCCCTGATGATATGCCTTTTCTAATAAGAGATTCCATAATCACTCTGCTGCCTGTTTACCAGTTCAATCCTATCCTCATATATTTTAGTCAATGAAAAGGATAAACCAAATACTTAAAAGCATCTCATCCTTATTTATTTGAACTTTAATTTTTGGATTCATAGCCAATTTTATTCAGTGTGTTAAGGAGAGGAGTGTTTAAGCAAACATGTTTGATAGCCACATCAGAGTCACAATAATGGTTGACTTCATGCATTTGGAGAATAAAGTGTCAAACACAAGGGGATGCAACAATCTCACAGAACTTATCCCATTTTCAGTTATTCAAGACAATATAAAAGCACTACAATGACATACCTCTCAAAATAAGGAAGCAGTGGCATGACCTCAACAGGCCGTAAGCTCTTTTTGGTTGCATGGACAGGGGTTATCTTGTTCACCTCGAATGAATTTTGAATTGCCTTGATTTGTCTCTCCCTGAGATAAATATTAATCGTTGCAATAGATAAAAGAGAAAAATTTTATAATTGGTACTTTCCAATTACAGTTGCACAGTTTTTCTCTTTGATGAACAGATCTCTCTCGGGCAAACCACAGGTTGCAAACACAGCCCCCATGACCACAGCTCCCATTTAGTTCCTGGAATGAACCAAGGGGATTCGAACCTAGAACCATGCTACTAACCTGCCTATGCCCTAACCACTAGGCTAACAGTGGGTGGTTTATTTTGCACTATTTTCTTCATGTTGCACTTTGCAGAAGACAAACCTGTCATTGATGTTCTCCAAAAGGCTGCGGTCCTCCATTTCTTTCAGTTCTTTCGCTTGCTTTTCTGTTGCAGACTGTCAAATTCCATTTCATACAGTTATAAAACAGCATTCACTAATTTTTCAAGTAAATAGCACAGAAAAGCTCCTCATAAACTACCTGTTTTGTTGATTCCATGCTAAGAGGAGAAATATACTGTGTTTTAACCAGCCAAGAAACACCTTTATCAGTGGGACGTTCTTTTTTTCTGATGCCATCCTTTTTTACTGGGGTAACTACATCATCATCACGCAACAGTTCCTCATCTTCAGGAGCAAGAGGTGGTCTAGGACCTTTTGGAGGACTAATAGCATCAACTCAAAAAAAAAAAAAAGGGCAATCAGGATTGTAGTTCCATATGCTGATGGAAATAACCCACCCACCCAATCAGCCTTCCCCAGCCCCCACCCCCAAAAAAGAAATTGTTGGAAGTCATTACTTGTATACACTTAAATCAAGCAGGTCAAGAGGTATCCCAAGATCTGGCTCTACATGTAGTTGTGGTTTCCACATTTTTTCCAAAGATGTTATTGTGTATCTTGTAAATCTGCAGGTAAAGATTGCAATTTCAACCATAGAAATTTTGCAGTGGAGACAGAAAATAGTATTTGACTATAGCTTATAGCAGAAGCATTTTTTTTTTATTCTTGCAACAAATCTCTTAGCCTGATCTCTATGATACAAACGTCTGCAAAATCAGCTTTATTAAGCAACAAGGCTTTGATCAGCACCCAAATCAAACTAATATTCCCATAAGCTACAGCACAAGCTAAACACATATGCCAATAAGCTGCAGCAGGAGCTAAATTCAAAGTTACTAAGAAGCCTGCACTCAGTTTGCTTAGACATCCCAGTGCACAAGGTTCCCATGTTTGTAGGGTCTAGGAAGGGTTACACGTACATAGCCATACCTTTGTGCACTACAAGGCTCCCACACTCAAATTGCTTACGACTGTCGATTCTTTGGTCTCACTACTAATTACGGAATCATGAGCAGCTTTCCTCTTTGAGTTTATCTCAGATTTTCATGAAAAATACAAATATGTTTTATGCGCTTCTTGATACCTAACATCAAAATAACCATACCCAATGTTATCATGACAGGTTTTTTCAAGTCTTCCTTGTGTAATGTATAGCATGAAGATTATGTTCCACATCAGAGTTCCATATAACCAGAAGTTTAAACCTACATGCCTTGCCAACTTAAAAGTCATTTCCATTGAAGGATATGCCTCCCAACACAACAAGATTCTTCATGATAACATATCAGTGCTAAGCATACCAGAATGCATCCTAATGAACTTAGTAAAAGTGGCAAGAAAAACAGCATCCATTAACTAGATAAAAATCCTCTGCTCTCTTTTTTCTGAAAACTCTTTAATTGGATTTCTTCTTTTAAGCAGTTGCCATGTAAATTTTTCAATTTTGAGATTTAGCTGACTTCAGGCCACTGCTTGCTTGTTTGATTTTAGTCAATGAAGCCCTTTCCTTATCATCTAAGTGGCATAATAGTCAGATATAAACCTCAATAATCAAAGGAAGAACAACATAGTTCAAGGGCATATATATAAATAGAAAATCTAAATCTGATTCATCTTTAACAAACATCTATTAAGTTCATGCATAAGAAAAACCCAACAATGTGTCTACATACTGATCTTCATCTCTCTTGAATTTCATAAGTTTCATTTGTGCACTAGGATCAGGCAGTTCATTTCGGAATCTGCATAGAGAACACAAATAACAACATTTTCAATACCTGATTAAGCCAGCAAGAATGTGCAAAGAGATGCAAACATAACATTTTCAACCAAACTATTGTTTGCCAGGCCATAGCCAACTAGTGATGTGGACAGTAGGTACAAAATCAAGATCAGGGAACGGATCCAACAATCAAAAAGCTACTGCACACACAATGCTGCAATAAGTAAAGCACACTTTAAGGTTATCATAACCCTAGTCCCAACACTGAGAAGAAATCATTTCCTAATGTCTGTGATGCAATTCTGTCAAATGCATTAATGAACAACCAGAGTGACAACTCAAACTTAAAAAGCCAGATCAAGTCATATTTATCAGCAAGTTCTAAGTTCCACGCACTGAATGGAAACATTAAAAGGACTGCAGCTAAAAAACAAAAGGAAAAAGGCAATGTGATTGCACAAACTGTGTTGATGGATTCATATATTTTAGCAACCCCACGCAACAACTATTTTATAAGATAGTGTAGAAAAAATCACATAATTTTAATCCAGTAGACCTGATTCCTTCAGAATCATTGCTCAAGACAGGATCGCTGAGCTAGAGGAGTTACAGGAGTTTTAAGAGTTGTCGCAGAAATGCCGAAAAACAAGCAAAAAGTAACAGGTCTCTAAAAGAAAGTGACAGAAAAGTATTACTGCATTTTTGACATAATCACATGGCCCTGCTAAAACGAGCTAACACACATTGAACTGACACAGATATGCTTTTTCAGTTTTGGTGGGAACAGAGGGAAATACTCATGGATTGGTACCTTCTCTACAATTCTACATGCATCTAAATTAGCAGTGCGAGAATGTGAAATTCAGAATCATTGTCAACATACTCACTTCATCTTGCACAAGAACGTTGTTGGTTTCTTCAACCTATTTTCTGTTCTATCCCCAGTTAGAAGTGGAGTTGCCCTCCTATCCCCCAGCCGTGATCCAACGATTGAGCCATGCCCCTTCTGTGCAGACAAATTCTGGGTCTTCTGTAGAATTGAATTCTGTGACTCTTTCAAGTGCTGCTTATGTTTCTCCTCCTGCCTTTGCTTCTCAAACTCCCTCTTCTTCCTCAACCTCCTCTCCTCCTCAGTTTCCACTCTACCTGAAGGCCCATTCACCCTCTTTGTCACAGGAGGAACTAGTGGCATATGGTGGTGCTGCTTGCCACTGACCTCATGATTTGAATGCCCATACTCTCTCCTCTCTCTAGATACCACTTTATCTCTTTCTATCCCACTCTCCTTAGGAGGTGGTGGTGGTGGAGAGCTGGGTGGCGGTGGGGGTGGTATGGAAGAGCTAGGAGGGGATGAAGGAGGTGGAGGTGGCGGCATGGTGGGTGGCTGCATTGGTTGCTGCAATGGCTGATGAGCATACTGGGAATACTGTGAAGATGAGTAGTACATAGTGGGTTGTTGCTGCTGTTGTGGTTGCTGAGTAGCTGGTGGAGGAGGGGGAGGGGGATATGATGATTCTGGTGGTGGGGGCGGCGGAGGTGGCTGATAGGGGTACTGCTGGTGGGTTGGTGGTGGTGGCGGCGGCCGCTGAGGACGTGACAGAGGAGGGTAATTCTGCTGTGGTGGTGGCATAGGTGGATAGTTTTGAGGGAATGTAGAAGAATGAGCTGGTGGAGCCATCTGGGAATAGCCGTGAGGGTACTGAATTGGCCTCTGCTGCGGCTGCGGTTGCGGTGGTGGCTGCGGCGGTTGAGGAGGGTTCTGGTTGGGTGGTGGTGGAGGGAATGTGGATTGGGGAGGAAACGGCCTATAAGAGGCCATTGAAAGTCACTAAAAACAAAAACAGAAAAAAAATAACAACACAAAGTTCTACCCTTTTCAATCAACCAACCAATGAATCAAAGAATCAATCAACCAAATATCCTTATTTTCCTGCTTCCAAAACCAATTCAAGAAGCCTAAAAACAAAGAATACCCAACAACAACAACAACAACAATTCTCGTTTTCAAGAACTAAACCCAACACAATAGAGTTGAGAACCAGTACTTAATTCCGCTAAAGATTGAAACTTTGACTTAATAGGAAAAAAAAAAAAAACAATCCTTGATCTTCTTCAAGGAGTAAACCCAACACAAGAAAGTAAAAAACCACTACTGAATTCCACTAAAGATCAAAACTTTACTTAATAGTAAAAAACCCAAAAACCCCAAAATAAATTTAAAGTTCTTGCAATGCAAGAACAACCCTACTAAAAGCAAAGGGAATCACCAATCAAAACTGACCCAGAAAGCGCACGGAAAACCCCCAAATCCTCAATTCAATTGAGACCAGCCCTAGCGAGAGATGGAGAGCGATTGAGCAAGAGGGTCTCCTATTTTGAGTGAATTGGGACCAATTTGCGGGGATTTAAATACATACAGAGATAGACGTCGAGAGAGAGAGAGAGACAGGAGCCGGCTTTAGAGAGAGAGACACGGGTGGAAGAGAGCGGACGAATCATTAACTACTGCTTCTCTTTGCGGTTTTTTTTTTTTTGGTTGCTTTCTTTGAAAGTAAACCGGATCGGACCGGAGCCAGTAGTTGAACCAAAATCGGCCCAAAACCGTCGGTTCTACCAACCATAACCTCACGGTTTGAGAAACAGTTCTATCACGGTTTATTTTTCAAAACCTCAACTGTTAGTTCGAAACTGGAATCGGTGCAAAACCGAACCGTGGTCAGGTCCATTTAAAAGGGTTAATTTTACCAAATCGCTTATCATCAATCACTTTCCTCCAATTCAATTAAACATATATATATATATATAAAAAGAATTAATTTCAATATGTTACCACTCAAAACCAGCCAATTTACGACACCCCTAAATCCTAATGTTACGAATTGGTCAATTTTTTGAAGAAGCAAGATGTTCTTCCAATCAATTTTCTTATTGAGTTATTTGAAGTTTATTGGCCAAAACCATTTGTTTGGATTAATACAAAATTCTTTGTATGAAGTAATGATTAGGAATTTTTTTTCAAACAAGCTGGAGTAAACACTGTACTATATATATTGTATGAACATTCGAAGTGCTAAATTTTAGTGTTGTTAAATCATAGCACTGTGCCTGTGTATGCATATTTATTTTTATACAAATAGTTATTATCACTTGACATTAAAGAAATTAAAAAGTTGATCACTTTTTAAAGTTCTCATTGGCTTTCCCCCAAATTTTAGTACTAAATACAAATGTTTAGAAAATATTATTTGTATTGTTCCAATGAATTTTTTAATAAATTAATAAGGTACAAGCGCTGTGTTTTTTACCTTTTTTCTTTTTTCTTTTTTCTGCTTAAGATAGTCTACGGATTGTGTGCTTGGAGAGTAGCAATCAAAAGATGTTGGACTAAGGACCGACTATAAGGCTAAATCTAGAATTCTTGAACTAATTAATTAATTATTTTTTTATATTTCATTTGAACTTAGGTTCAAATTTTAAATTTAAGGAATTAAATGTTGAGGTGTGTTATTAAATTTTAAATTAGTTTACATAAAAGATGTTGGTTTTAGACTCAATGGTATTCTAATGGTAAATTTTTTTATAAAAAAAAGTTAAATAAAAAGGAAACGGAGGGTTATTAATTTTGATTTATAATTATAGTGATTAGTATACTATAATACATTTTCTTCTCTCAAAGAAATTTAAATTTTAAAATTAATACTCTAGTAATTTATGATTAAAATGCTTAATTAATGGTAATTAAGAAAATAATTGCAGCAAGGACTATAATCCCACTTCCTTTATGGGATTGCACCTGAAAAATCCCAAATATTTTGGCATCCATCCCTTTCCAGATTCTCTCGATCTGCGAGCTGAATTGGAAGTCCATTGGGTAGCTCTCTATTCATGACAAAACCATATCCACTGGCATGACGTAAATGGCAATGACAACGAAAGGGGAGTGCTCCTGTTGACCACACCACAGCCGATGACCAATTTTCTACAATGTTTCGAGTCTTCCTTTCGTCCTTCCTTTCTTGTTTTCTCTGTAGCCCACCTATGCCTAAAAAGGGCCTGAAAGATTACAATTTTGCAATCAACACAAGCCGATCTGGGAGGCTTAGCCATAGCCAAGCAGAAGTCCTGAAGTTTTAGCCATTGTTTTACATGGGTTGTGGGTTTGGGTTATGTTCGATCTTAGCATGGCCAGACTAGCTCAAATGTAGAGACAATAGGCCCGCCTTGGCCCCTGAATTATCGAGTTCTAATTCTAAGATAAAATAAAAAATTCATAAAAATAATAATAAAAAAATTATCATTATTATACGCTTCATAATTCAATAGGCCTTCTAATGAATAATAATAATAATAATAAATAATAAACTCTAGAAATTTATATATATATATATATTGAAGGAAAATCGAAATATCTTGATGGAGAGAAGGGTCTCTTATGTCCATTTTGATTTCTATTTCTTTAATGAATGATAACAGGGGTTTTGGAATCATGGATTAGATCTATTCCATTTGATGTCTATATTTGGCAACACGATATGTCTCTGATTTTCATCATGCAAATCAATCATTAGTGATTGAAAACCATGTTTTATACCCTACAATTTATCACTTCCTTTTACCTGGGGAAAAATCTGAAGGGCACACATCGGTTTCTGAAGGAGAAGAAGTGAAGAAACGTGCAAAATGGTTAAAAGACAAAGACAAAGAGATTCTTATGCCGAGGGGTGTTGCAAAACAAGCTACTGCGAACACCACATGCAATGGGCTGGACCAAGCCTTCGATGGTCAAAACGTAAAGACCAAGAAACGTCTGGAGCTTGGTCTCGTAGCAAAAACCTAAAAGGGGTCCATCCTTTAAAAAGGTATCAGGAGTTCCCAGCGGCTGTGCTGTGTATTGAACATCAAATTTTAGTTTTAAGCAGAGTGATTTGAGATTTATGAAAAACATGAGGAGGACTATTTCATTATATAATTTACGACTTAGTTACTCATTTAATAAACTAAACTACACAACGATCCTCCTAATGAATAATTTCCTTTAATTTTTTTTTTGGCTGGTTATGTTATATTGTTAAGGTTCTTGAGGCAGGCCTGAGCCGAAGCTTTTGCAATCAGGGAAGCATGAAGCATACCATAGAGGCCATGGCAAAGAGGTGTACCAATGAGATTGGTGTCACTCAGTCAGACTAAGTGTCCTTGAGAGATGTTCTTATCTTATAATAATCATGCATTTCCACTTTAGTAGTCAGCAGGCTGACCAAGTTATTGGCTAGCAAAAAGCCACTGGTTTACGAACATGACCCTACATCATGCCCATCCATCGTCGGTTATGTGGTCTTCTTAATGTAAATTTCGTATTGATGGTTTTAAATGAATGAAAATATTGTCCTTGATTGATAACCAAAAAAACAAAAGGAGGGGTCTAGGTATATCCTATGACTAGAGCTGACCATTGGGTCAGTTTCGTCCAGAACCAGACTGGAACTGGCCAGGCGAAAACGAACCCCTGCCCCAACCGTTCAGCCATGGGGTCGGAGTGGGGCCACAATTGTCAGTTGACGAGTGAAACTTGTGTTGGGATAGAAATGGACTTATATAGGATGGCCATTGGCTCACTCTTTGGCCCACCAATCTTGCAAGCGAACTTTGACAAGGAATATTTGGGAGTCAAATTAACAAGCAAAACTTCCATAGCACTTGCCTTAATGTACTTGGATATGCATATCTAATACATAGCTACTTATCCACCAAACCCTCTTTTTTTTTATTTCTTTTCTTTTCTTTATTTCCTCTTAATCCGTCGGATTAGTACATTGCAGCAGTACTTAGATTCACCATAAACACAGCTTAAAACCCTTTTTATGAAAACCATCTCTTCCTAATATCTTACTTGCGGCGGCATGCTGTTTCAATTGGCCCAGCTTGCCTTGCTAGCTGAACAAATCAAGAACAAGAAAGCACATAATGAGAACATTTTGGTTCTCAGCGCACGAGACTCTCATATTATAAAAGTCTAAAAGAGGATCAAATATTCGCAACATTACCTACACATATACATAAAGGCTGTTTCCTCGACAAAGTCCTATAATTAGAGTGGAAATATGTAGAGATACCTGAAAATAGGTCTCAAGCTTCTTTTTCAGGGTTGCATATTCTCTCTTGAGTTGTTGAAATGTCCTCACGCATCTGCTTGTATTCATGAAAATCCAAATTAAATCCTTGACAATTAATTTATGGGATTGAACTTAGCTACCTACCATACATAAATTGCAGGTACTTGAGAGCATATCTAGATACTTATAACTAGATCATGATAGGAAATCAAGAAGTGGGCCTAAATGAATCTAGGCCCTTCATCATAGATGATCTCTAGAAATGAAGCAAAAAAGATGAATTATTACCCTTCTCCATTCCCTGCCTTGCAATATTCCCTAAAGACAGTGGACTCAGCTTTCACCTTTTTGGCTCCAATGCTGCACCCAATTGCCAATGCAGAAGAGTAGAGAAAAAAAAAAAGATTGTTGTTGTTAAATCCAACAAAGAATATACTCGATGATACCTTTAATAAATATCTCATTGATATGCAACTTTCTTTTTTCCTTTATATCAATTTGCTAGCTATAATATTCTTATATCATTGATTTACCTTGAGCTACTTCCCTTGAATTGATGCATGTAACCATCCAACCTATTAAAGTCAGGAGGGCCCTTCTCTCTAATGAATGAACACATGAAATATTGTTTGATTAGCAACAGCATGAATATACTTAATCTAGCTTGCTTTATGCTGTACAAAAGAAATGAAAAGTCGGAGGGAGGAGGCACAAAGTTGCAACTCACAATGCTTGCTCTATGTTTTGGATTAACCTGGCTGAATCTCTGTAATACAATGTGACAACTTCCTCCACAAAATTTGGGTTAGCATCATCTTGAAGCTCCTCAAGTTGGACAAATTGTTCGTCTAGAAATCCCTGTTATCATAGGCTCCCCACTCAAATTTTTGGATACAGCCAATAGGCCAAATTATTCTTTGAAAAGGGGGTTATAAACAGTGGCCACTGTATGATGACATATGCATAAAAAGGTAATTTCAGTATACGTGACTCTGACACTTGTATAATTTAGAGAACGATGAGATATATAAAGTTTTACTTCTTTTTTTTTTTTGAAAAAAAAAAAAAGTTATTGTTGTGACAACATGCAGATAATTGTAGGACCCCTTTTACGGTAACCAAAAAAGTTTCCACAATGATACTTGAGAAACTTCTTCGCTACACAAAATCACGAAATCTGCTTGGGTACCAATTCTTATCAGTCCTTCTAACCAAGCTTTGAAATCATGGAAAAAGCTGAAGGAGAGAGTACAATACGTGGCCTATCTATATGTATCTTGGTTATAAAATGAATGATATATGTGCAACTCAAGGAACTGGCAAATGGTAAATTAGCCAGAACCTGATCAAATAGTGACTGCCTTGTGAGAGCAACCTGCCTATGCAATTGGTTTCTGTCCATTGGATGTGAGAATGTTGGATAAAGCTCGCAGGATAATTTGAGAGAGTGTGTGTGAGAGAAGAGAATAGAACAGAAAAGAGAGCACGCTTTGGAAGGCTTGAATGATAATGCAATGTGGGATGGAGGCTTTATAGTAGAAAAAAGGAGGTGAGGTGAGGTGAGAGCATGTGACAACTTTCTATCAATTGAGCGAGAATTATTGGGAGAGAAAAGGAGGGTGTTGTTGTAAGAATGCATGTGCAGACAAGTGTAAAGCAGAAAGAGAGATCCTGTAATTATAATAAGATAACCCAGTCGTACTAAGTTGACATTCTTATTATGTCTTTTAACAGCTTGGTGAATACGCAGAAAATTAGTATGAGATATAGGTGAATTCATGCTGTTATTGTCTGTAATCATATATTAAACACTAAAAATATGTAATTTATAATTAAAATAATATATACATATCTATATCTATATCTTTATCATGTTAATCTATTCATATCTATGTAACATTTTTTATCTTTAAATGTGAAGTACAATTCTTGACGTGGATGTCATGGAATAAACAACAATTAGAACCCACCACAAATCAAAGTAACTTTTCCTTTCTTTTCTTTTCTTTTCTTTTCTTTTTATCTCTCTCTTTGTGCCAATTGAAGTCTTTGAATCATTGTTTATCGCCTAGCGGCACAAACCACAGAACATTGTACATCCACTGGATGGTTTCCTTTTAATGAAAGAAGGTGGGGAAAATTACTTGAACCAATCAAACTTCTTCTGTCTATCACCATTTTTCCTTTTCTTTCGTTTTGATGGTTACCTATCTCAATTATTTGCACAATCTTTTCAGAAATGCCATCCAAAAGTCTCCATCACCTTACAAATTGGTTTCCTACCTCCTGGTTTTAGGATTATATCCAATATAAATGTTTCCATTTTGACTTACATGCAATTCATCGCATACTCACAACTTAAATCCACTTGAGTTTCTTTTTTGGTCCAATTAGGGTCTTAATGGTTAGCAATAATGGTAGTAAAAGATTATCCGAATCTAATCACCCGACTTAACATGTTTAAAACTTTACTCGACTTGTCTTGAATTGGTTACAAAAGTTAGTAACTTTAATAAAAAAAACACTAAAAATTCGAATAATCCAAATTTAAAATAGTTTAAATTCGCTTAACTCATACCTTAATTAGTTATTTTGTATGATAGTCCTACTGATTAAGTAATGATTATATATTCTCTCCGTTATTATCAAGCTTCTTTAGATATGATTAAAGAAAGGTTAGTGGAACATAGTCTCCGTGTATAGGATCTGAAGAAAACACAACACATTGATTCCTAGCATACCAATTTGCCTTAGGCAAACTCTTAATGGGCATCGCATGAGGCAGCTAGCTTACCATGAAAGAGGATTAGAGCCAAAATGGTGCATTGTTTAAATTGGCCAAATAATAAAATTCTGAAGAATGGAAATGATAATGCCAGGATTATGCACCATCACCATTGTTCTTATTGTCCTGTCTTTGTTTCTTCTTTTTTGGCCGCACTTCAAGATTTGGATGCTTCCATTATCAAATGAAAATTCCTTTTTGTAGAGTACATGTAAATACTAACTTGTCTAAGTTCAATAGAAAGTGATTTTATTATCAATTGTGGGAATACAAACACAGATATAATGCTTGAATGTCAGTATATATATAGACACAATTAATTTAACAGGCTTAAACATGAATGTTTATCATTATTATTGTTGTTGTTGTTGTTAATTGTATATTTCAATCATTAAATATATATAATCATAATTAAAAAAAAAGTTATAAATGTACATTGATAAAGTAAATTGTATTTGAGACTTGTCAAATTTAGTGCGGATATGGAATTCTTCCATAAGGGTGCCTCGCTGGGCTAATTGCTTCAATGATTTCGATTTAAATCAAAGTGGAGACAGATGAGGATTCCGTGAGGAAGACAGTGTACGGACCAACTTTTTATTAACATTCTATAGAAAGTAGACTTACTTTGCATTGTACAAAGTAACATAGGGTTATGACGAATTACATTTCTATTTTATCATCTTATGTAATTCTTATAAAGGACAAATTGAGTGCTTTGTCCAAAAATCCAAAAATCACCGTAGAAGCTAGAAGGGCTACCTCTACATTTCTATTCATGGTTTTATTACAATTGTCTTCTAATCGAACCAAATTTTCTTTCTTTCTTTCTTTCTTTCTTTTTTTAATGATAACAAAATCCTTTCAAACAAAATTTAAGTTATCAGTATAATTTCTATTATCACGGCTCTATTTAATAGTTGAAACATAAATAAGACCATATTATCGGCTCATATTATTTTGAAACAATTTTTTTTCTTTTTCTTTGTCCAGAAAATAACATAAATTAACCAGATTGAACAGTCAACCCCATTGTAGGTTGGGGGGGGGGGAAGAAGATAATTTTAAAAGTCCTTTTGAAGATTGTTTCAAGAATACTTTGTTGTGTTAAAGTTTTACATTCAACATTTTAGTTCTTATAGGACTGCAAGACCAGCAGATACAAAATTTTAGGAACAAACATATATAAAACAAAACATTGAGGCTAAGGTGTAGGTTTTTTTTTGACATGTTTTAACACTTTTAGTTTTGATCTAAAAGAAAAATTGATCAAAGAAAATAAAAGATGCATTGCAATTTCAATGTCTAAATCGTGGCTGTGGCTGTGATAATAATTTTGTCACAGCTCCATTCCCACCGCAGACTTGGGAATCAAAGGGTAGCATCAACGGTGGGCCTCATCACGCTGCAGCCACCCAACCCAATTTATTTTTTTTTTCCTTAAAAAAATTATTAAATTTTAAGTTATATAATAGAATGATGTTTTTTAATTTTATAAAATTTAAATCTTATTTATATAATTTTGATTGAAATTTTAAAATTTTAATAATTAAAATTTCCTGAATATTCTCAAAACACCACTTAAACTCAATTCTACGAAGATGGGGGTGGGAAGACAAGACAGAGCGATGGACCCAAGAATATTTATTATACAGAGAGAGAGAGAGAGAGAGAGAGAAAACAAAAAACCCACTTGCCTGCCTGCACATCATGTACTTGACGGGACAAGAAGAACAAGATAGTCTTTTCGCACAAGTCAACCCTTACTTTCACTTTGCTTCAACAGTTGTTGAGGTCACGTCCCAGAGAGCATAATGGGGGCAGTGCTCACGTGATTGACCCTTCTCTTACAAGACATAATTCTTGTGCCAAACCCCAGCTTGGGGCAGTTGGTTCGAGCCATCAAGATCCAATTTTTAAAGTGAGGTACAGTGAGTTGCACAACAAATCTACCTTTGAGGTAGGCAAACATCATTTCGACTTGCTCTCAATCCATCTATCAAGAAAAACATTATATTTTCAAGTTACATTAACATCTTCTTTTGTGAAAATAACAATAAGATTGGTCACTTACAATGTGAAACCTCCTAAAATGCCATTCTTTCTTCTTCTTCTTTTTTTTCTTAGGAAGATTTGCCAGATGGAGAAATAATTATCAAGTGATTGGAGATAGAGACAGTTGAGGAAATCCCTACGCTGAGGACATCAGGACCAGACCCTCTGATCCATTCCACTAAACTCAATTTACAGAGTTAAAAGGTCCAATTATTCTAATCAAAGATCAAAGTGAGAAAACCAGAAGCAACAGACTTGCTCCTTGCTACTCACATACCAGTAAGAGTGATATAAGAAATCTGTACAAATTCATATTTCATGAGAGAGGGGAACATGGGTCCCCCTACCCCCACCCCACCCCACCAAAAACACTCACACTCATATCAAACAGACATTTTAATTAGCTTATGGGGTCTTCTGAAGCGACAAAGGTGAAGTGCTTAGTAATAGACCTACGTCTTGCCATCTAGATGCTGTTAGTCCAAAGCCCGTTCAATTAACGAATGAGTTATATTATGCACACAAAGTAACACAAGGAGGCAGATCACAAAAAATGTTACGTGATAATATTATAATTGTTAATTGCATATTTAAAGTCATTTAATATATGATTACAACTAATCATTCAAATCACAAGCATACAGTTAGCAATCATGATATTTACATATCACTAAATAATTTCAGTAGAGCCAAATTGGAAGCGTGCAATAACTGATGAGCCTTATTTATGTAGGCAGCATGTGATAACTAAGTTCAGCATAACCATATTTTATATCAACCTTATTATATTTTTCAATGTTAAACATTCATTTAACATGTAATTTTTCAGTAAATGATAAAAATTTTTTCATTAGTTATTGGAGTCCTTCATTAAATAAACAAAAAAAAAAAAAGGTTGCCGTCCTTTTAAATGTGACAACCTAACATAATAACAGAATTCTCCTTGAAGGTTCTAAACACAATTATATTATCAAGATCGATGCCACAACAAGAAGAGAAGATATGGTGGATGGAGAATATTAACAAGACAGTGCATACACCAATAAAAGAAGCACAAAGGCCAAAGCCCATGAGAGGAAAATTGCAAAATACTACAAGAATCAGGAAGGAATCCTCATAATGATTAGCATCAGAACTTAAACTTGCAGGCAATGGTCCTTGTCTTGTCTTTCTTCCTATCTGCATTACCCACAAAAGAAATGTTATTAAAAAGGGAATGGAGGTGTTCAAGAAGAGATTCTCCCTTTATTCCTCTGCCACAGCCCAAGTGAAAAGGCAGAAAAGATGGTTTACAGTAACAAATGTATATATCACAGCCCACAATTTTCTCCCTCCCTCTATCTCTCTCTCTATCTTTTTGTTTTTTATTGCAAAATATCTGGTCACATCTACATTCCTTGTTTAAAGAGTTAAAAATGAAGGGTTTGAGGTGGTGTGTGGGTGGAGTGGTATCAGAATATGGCTTTGGTCTTGTTTTCTGGTATAGATTGTGATTCTCTTTTCCTATCACTGTCTCCTATGTTGATAAGAATCCCACCCTAGACATCAATCTCAGCTATTAGCATTAAATATACTTTGCTTGTGCATGAAAGTTGATCCTTTTTCTTTCTATCAATTCATTAGAATAACTTTGCCTCAGCACATCGGTCATGGTATGTTAAGAGTTCAGCACTGGTTCTCACTTTTACCAGCCAAACAATGGAAACAATATAAGATTTGAAGATTGTCCCAAGTAGATTTGTTGCTTTTCCAATTCCTACTTCCATCATCCAAATGGCACAATTGTCCTCCTCTCGCATATCCCATGTTCAGTAACCATTATGCAAACCTTGATGCTGAAGAATTATTATGATGATAGAATATCAATATAGAAAAACCTAAAAAGTGGCTCCCAAACTTAAGGGGAAAATGATAATGAAAGTAAAGTCTCATGATTTTTCTCCTACACGAACTATATTTGTGTGTGTGCTGCATGATTCTAATTTACAGGCTAAATGTAAGGCTTACTTTTGCAGTAATTACTTAACAAATAATCATTTGGTTCTGTATATCCAATGGAAATCTAGCAAAAGAGCAGGAAGCACCTGTCAATTTAGGGACTTTTCCAGGTCGAAAAGAATGGGTATAAACATAATCCAAAACTAGTGCTCTGAATCTCAGAACAATAAACAAGAGCAAATTGAAATATATTGTGCAAAGGATCATGCATGGTTTTGCAATACCATTGGCTAAAAAGTAAAGGGAGGGCAAGTTGCCATCTGATGAAATAGCTGCCAAGAGTATTTTTGATCTAGAGAAAAAAGACAAAAAAAAAAGGAGGTTTGCCATCACAAAAAAATGTGCTAGCTTATGGGAATAATCCAGAGTTGTGGGCACTGCTACAATCATAGAGAAGTTAGTCTAAAGTAGCCATCTCACAATAACCTTTTCATAGATGTTGCCCTCTCAGCATCAATTCTCCTCATCTTTATAAGAATCTCATAGCCTTACTAGGGACATTATTGAAGGCGGTTGCCCCCACTTCAAGTAGCTTTTTTACTCAGCCTACAAAATTTATCCAAAAGAAACTAAAATGATACGTGGTCCTCGTAGCTAACATGAGAAACTACTAGCCAACCTAGCTTCTTATTCATGATTAAGCATGAAGAAAAAGAAATGCAATGCCACCGTACTTATGAAAGAGAGAGGGAAAACCTGCATGATGTTGCCAAGCACAAAGTTGTACGAATTTCAACAATATTTGATCATCATTTCAGCATATAGTAAGACCTCCAGGACTGGAAAAGCTTGCAAAATTTGGAATGGTAGGCTATAGATGTTAGCTTAGCTCCAGGTTAGTCAATGGGCTTAGGAAGAATTAACTGGTAATTATGATCCAATCAGCAGGGAACTACCATTTTTAAGTTCCAAGCTATTCACTTTTTTGATTAAGCACGGTAAAAAAACACATGGGATTCGCATATGTGTAACAGAATCCTCTCACTAATGTCCGAAAATGGTCGTGGTTAAAGAAGTTGATCCAATCCCAGCCATAGGAAGTTTCGTCTAGTATGCTGTGCTGCAAGTTTTTCAATGGTCTTGAACCTGGAGAGACATCGTTGCAAAGTGATAGATGAACGCTTCAATGTGCATATGTATGCGTGACCTAATTCACCTTTGAAAGGGGACTTACCTCCTGCTGTTCTAATTTCCGGACTCTTTTAGCCGATTTTATTTTTGGCCCCCCCGGGGGGGGGGGGTGGTTTCAATGTCCTTTATTTCCCTACTCTGTCCAATTCCATGATCTTTTCTCCTTTTCAGGCCTTTTCACACCCACCTTATTTAGGATGTGAAGGGGCGAGCTGCAACTGCAGGAAAAAATTATCCAGCAGTTGCGGCTTACTGCATTTACAAAATGTTAATGTAAACTGTGTTACCGTGTTTATGTTTGTTTTAGGCTTATTGCACAAGAAAATTGAAAATGACAGTCATTACAAAGGTATTTAAAGGCTAGAAACCGAAGGTCTGGGTTTGTGTTACAATCCACCTGAAAGAATGCAGCAACACTTCTCTGTAAGTGCAACAAATACATTCCTGCTACCATAGATGCAATGTAAACCTTAATTCTGTAAGAAATAATTCTGGCAAGGTCCTGCCACATAACCATTAAATTGTTATACTCTAGCTGTTTACAGTTAGAAAGAAAGAATGAGACAATCGCCATGACCCTATGTCAAAAGGATGCAAAAGGAATCAAGACTAATAAAGAGGTAAGATAAGTTGGCATAGATAAATTCTTATTGTACAAAGAAGGAGAAATGAAGCCCAGGAAAAATGAGCAATACAATTTTCCTTCTAATTCAGAGTGATTGGATGCGACAACCATTGCCATTGCTTAAATCTGACCCACTGTCTGAGCATTTGCATGGAATGCTGACTGTCTGGACGGCTGACCTATTAACTTCAGAGAGAGTGGCGAAGGCTCCCTCTGGCTTTTATCTGTCTCACCTAGACTGAGGTGAGACATGCCAACCAGTTCATCTACGTTGACAGGTTCCTTTGGAACTATGGGGATTGGCTTTAAGACTTCATGTTGAGATGTCTCTGCAACCATTTTTTCATCTTCAAGAGGAGTGATAGGTTGAGGCCAATACGGATATGGGACTGGCATATAGGCTGAAAAGAACCCAGGAACAAGAGGAGCAAATTCACTTGGCCCAGGAATTAGTTGATATTCATGCCACCTGGGAACAGTAGGAGGAAATTCAGTTGACCCCATGATTGTTCTTTCAGGTTCTTTAACTGGTTCTTCAGCGGCAGTCTCCATGGCTTCATAATCGGGCTTGAGAGAGAGCCCCAGTGAAGGTAGGACATCTGGATTATCGGTTTCTCTTGCCTGAGAAGATGGCAACTCTCTTTCCTCCGGAACTGGCTGTGGATCTGAGGCCTGATATGTACGTACAAAGTAAGGAACGAAAACTGTCAAATTCCCCAAATATTGTTGAATATTATCTGGTTATATCTCGATAAGATTGAAGAGAAAGATATTGCAATTGAATAAAATAACTGATCAACTACTGGTGTCCTACAGACTGAAAGAAACTCAGCTTCCTTTCATAAAATCATTGTTAATATCTTGAAAAAAAAAAAGGAATAAGGATGATTAAAAAAAAAATGTTGGCAGTCATTCCCCTGCATTATGTCACGCATTATGGTGTTTTGCCTCAAAAGATTCCCATATTTAATTGATATCTGTAAGGATCTCATATTTAATATATGCTTTGCACAAATAGGTAAGAAAGAAAACAACAAACGAACATGCCAGACTGAAGCCAAATGGTAATAGCGTGTACAGTCTGCCGAAAAGACTAGTGTTTGTGAGCAGACATGAAAAATGTGTATAATGAAGCAACACAAACCTTGTCAGGAACCATGTCAAAAAGACTGGAGCGTCTCTTTCTTCTGGTAGCATTGCTCTGCCGGATGAAGTACTTTTGGGCATGGCTTGCCACCTGGGTAGGAGTCCTAGATATTACAAAGTTTCGAGCTATTCCACGCCAATCTCCTTTCCCCAATTTCTGAAGACCAATTAAGAACATCCGATGCTCCTCTTCAGTCCATGGGACACCTAAAATCACGAAAATCTAATAAATGAAAAGCTTCAATAGATGGCAGGCATTAAAACTTTGATGTGCTAAACCCCGAGTGAATCATTATCTAATTCAAGAAATGAGGACAATGACAACCATCAGCATGTAGGACAAGAAACTTATGCAGTCAATGGAAAGATGCATGAGAAACTTAACCAGCACCGGATAAGTAACATTAACATTGACATATATGACATCAAAAGATAGATCTGAATGTGAAAGAAAACAAAAACAAACTATCAAAGAACAAATTCAACTCAAGTTGAAAGGATAAATAAGGGATTTTACGGCCAATTTTATTTCAGAAGAAATAATTGATTCTTTACAAGACTCTTTCAATTAACATGTATTTATGGATCAACGTTTACATTTTAAAATAGCAAAGTATTTTTTTGCAAATAAAAATCCAGCAAAATACTTGAATTTCACTCAGAATTAAAAAAAAAAAAAAATCTCAATGCACTAACCCATCATACCATGGATTTGAAAAAGGGTTAGATATACGTACCATTATCCTTATCTTCTTATTTGCTCAAAATAAGAAAAGAATAGCACAATAAGAATTCTAACCAAAAAGGAGTTTACATAAAGTTTTGTCCAATAAGTATTAACTGTCCAACAAATGTTAACCTGTAAGTATTGGGTTACTATCAGAAACATAAAGTTTCAGTCAACATGACAACATAAAGGCACAATAATAGTTGTTCATTTTGAAGTTTTATATCATACATATGCATATAGAACAACGGAAAAATGAAATGCTTGAAAAGGGTCACCTCAAACTATAGATTTGATTTGAATCAAATGGTTCTCTAACTTGGCAGAAAAATCCTGATCGGGTGAATGTCTGCCAATGCAAATAGTGAATGAATACATTTTCATGCAGATTCATGCAATCCCAAAATTCTAAATCCCAGAAACATGCAAATTTTCAATATGAAAAAAGAACAAGCTTATTACTCATTGATAAAATTAAATCAGTCAAATACTACAACAAGATGACTAACGACAGGAACTTAGCCCGACTCACCATTGTTTTACTGGCCAATGATGCTCTTATGTTCTGAATCAAATAAAGTAGGCTCACTTTTCTAAAGTTAGATAATTATTAGTTTCTTAAACAATAATCAACTTCTCAAACAACTGAAATTCTTTTTTTTAAATAAAAAGAAAGATGTTGCAGATAAAAATTTACATTCTCAATGTTTAATAAGGATTGGAGCACAAATCAATAGATTCTGCAACATCTGAAAAGGAAAAAAGAAAAAACAAAAAGAAGAAGATGCAAAAATCCAAGCCATTCCTCGGTACACCTTTGCACTCCTCTTTTTCTCGCATGTAATGCAATCCAAAACATTTAAAAGACACTTCAAAACTTGAAAATCACGACCATCACACGACACAAACAGCCTAATCCTAGGAATTGTCCTTTAACATCCCTCCAAAGTGAACAGAAATTCACAGCTAAAAAGCAACCTTAACATGTCCATCAGAATTCGCTGGACCCACAAAGCTCCCATATTAGAGTACTCAAGAGTCTGAAAAGTAACGAGATGTACAATAACATTATCTTCACTTTTACAAAGAAATTGTTTCCATAACTTAGATTTAAAATAATTTTAAACGTATCAATTCTCATTAATCAAAATACAAGAAAAAGTACGTATCAATTCTCATTAATCAAAATACAAGAAAAAGAGAAATCGACAATTCCGACCAAAGCATTTCTACAATCATTTTCCAAAGACATTTCATATGCCTACACATTTATCTTGTTTTGTATGCATAAAGAAAACATTTATACACAATCCATTTCCAAGATCGAAACTTTTAGTCTCCAAGTGTTGGCAAGAACAAGAACAAAAGGAATAACATTGCTTACAAGATGCCGTATCAGACGGCACCCAATTACTTAAAAATCATTTTTTGAGTACTCGTGTGGACCCCACCATGGTATCACCACAGAAATTTAACAATGCTAGATTTAAGGCCCCCACCCCCAAAACCTCTTTTTTTTTTTTTTTTTTTTTTTAATATTTGATATCAAAATACAGTTGCAAAATTAAACCCAGAAAATTATCTGAAAAACAGATTAAAAGTAAAAAAAAAAAAGGAGAGAGAAAAACAATAAATCTGAAAAAAATAATAATAAATTAAAGCAGATTAACAGACAAGATAATAACTAACAATTAACAAACGTAATTAACCTTAATCGTAATTATATCATCATCTAATGCGATTCTTGTGCAGCAAAAAAAATCATTTTCAAAAACCAAGAATTAATGACAAAATAAATAAATAAATAAAATAATGAGAATAAATAAATCGGGTGCAAAAGATGTTACCTTTCTTCCTCTCTCCGCGGCGATTGGCGGAGCCGGTGCCGTGGGCCGGATCGTCGGATAAGTAACCTTCGGGAACGTGGCCGGAATCGCGGACGTGATCGGACAACGGGGAGTCGGGGTTGGGGGAAGCGGCGGCGGAGGAGGAGGAATGGTAAAGCGCCGGGAGGTTGCCCATACTGGCGCTCTTTTTGATGGAGCCATCGGTGAGGCGGACGCCGAAGAGCTTCACCGAAGAGGAGGAGGGCGAGGAGGAGGCAGCGGCGGAGCAAGCGGACGCGCCACCGTGGGCCCCGCGCATGGGACAGGTCCGGGAGTTGTGGCCGTTGTTGCTGCAATGCGAGCAGCGCCTAGTCATGGCTAATGACTCGGCCAAGTCACCCCCGAGTCACACACAGAGGGATGAACGGAGAAAGAGAGAAACAATGCAGATGGAGAGTATTTATGAGGGAGAAGGGGGGGTAAGGGTGATTTGGGAATTTACAAAATATTGGATGTGGAAAGGACCAGAGGAAAGCGGGGGATCGCTCGTTGGAAAGTTTTGGAATGACACGTTTACCCTTTTGAGGAAGATAAGGTTATCTTTTTCTTTTTTTCCCTTTTTTTTTTTTTGCTTGTTTATTTTTTTATTTTTTTTTGGGAATTATGTTATCATTCTTTTATTTTTATTTTTTTTAAATATGTATAGTTTTATTAGGCACACTTCGACTAATTCACCTCTCCAATAAACTATTAACATTGAAATTGGGAAATTTTAGGAATGAAACCAATAATGAATGCATCACTCTAAAAACTATTATAAATTTTACTCATCAAAATTAAACATCTCGAGTTTTGATTCTAAATTGAAACCAATTTTCTTAAGAAAAAAGCCTCTAATAAAAATGGACACACTAGTTAATTAATTAATTAATTAAGTCATCCTTACTTTTCTGAACAAATCTTGCAAATAAATTACGTAAGCATGGTTTCTTTTTAATCAAGCACCTAAATACCAAATAGACTTCCATGATTGATTATTGTATGATAAAATTTATTGAGTGCCACATGATTTGCAAGATTTATTTTCTATTTATGTGATGTTGGGTTAACTTTACCAATTATTAATTATGATTGTGTATTAAAACATTAAAAATATATAATTAACGATTATAATTATTCAACATATTAGTATACATTGAGTAGGCATGAACTCACCCATGTCCATGCAAGCAAGGCTTTTTGAAATATCCTCCTTGATTAGTCGTGACAGCTCATCCCAGATGGAAATCTGGACGCCTTAGCTTTCCTTTCAAACATGGTAGCAAATTAGCGATACTCTCTCATGAAAGGAGACCCTTTTACCAATTTGGAAAGAAAGTTGAAAAATTTGTGTTTATGGTAAAGCACAACATATTACTAAACTAAAATTTTTACATTCACATTTATTTATTCATAAAATTAAATAAAATATGATTAATTTATATCTTTTGTTATTGTATAAATATTTTCTTTTAATTTTTTTTTGTAATTTTATTTTATTCACAAGAGACTCTTACGCTATAAACTTGAAAAAAAATCATCTTATATATATATATATGGTGGGTTGAAGGGCTACGAAGTCATTTCACATGTAGGACATTTATATGAGTGAATTTTGGATAATATTTTGTTTGTTTGTTTGGTTGTTTATGGGAATGGGTGGTGGAGAGACACAGCCAGAGACACGCAGGCATTACCCAAACAAACCTCACAGAAATCTCGGAGAATTTTAGGACTTCAAGTTCTGCAAGAAACCTCCTCTTTCTTCGGAGCAAAAAGCAAGAAACCTCCTCTCTCATTGACCAAATTGCCCCTCCCCGTCAACCGTCTTTTTGGTGCATTATATTGGAAGGAGAGGGGCATTGGTTGAAAACAGCGGATAACAACAATAATTGGTCTTCCCGTGTTATCCACTGTAAGCCACGCGTAAAGAGCTGGCCCCACACACAGACTCTTTTGTGGGGCCATGGTGTAGTGGTCAGCCCACAAGACATGATACCAAATTTATCAATGTCCAAACTTGGAGTCCGGGTAATCTTGGATAGATGGGAGGCTCTCTCTAATAGACATGTCTTTGTGGCATAACCCCCCCCCCCATTCATGCATTATTTTTTTATTTTATTTTATTTTGGCTATAATATAAGACTATCTCGTTCATGTCTTGATCATGACATGTTCGAACAATGTCTTATTTTTGTTATTAGTAAAGTTTAGGATTTCGATCCCAATCTCATCTCAAACTTTAAGTCGATTATTAATCACGAATAACCTTAACTTAAGAAAACAAAAAATATTTGTGGTGTGTCAAAATGAGAAGTAAATTATTATTATTATTATTATTATTAAATCGAGAGAGAAAGTGGTATTGATTATGGTATTAACGTTGTAATATTTTTTTTTTGTGTCGTGAGTCAAGGTAAATGCTAAATGGATTTGATCATTTTTAGAATTAATGAAATTGTAGAATTGTGTGTTTTTTTTTTTTTTGTATAGAGTAAAGTGAGTTTTACCTTATTACCATTCTGCTTATTTTTTAAACATAAATGAAGTCTTATTGTTACGATCATCTTATAAATTACATCGAATTCAGGCAACACTCTAAAAAAAATATATATGATTAAGAATCCTTTGTTCCTGTATTGTACGGACACGTAAAAGAATTTTTTCTCTTTTTTTTTTTTTGTTGTTTGGGGGGGATGGGGACGGAGACAATTTTTGCAATGGGATGGTAACATGGCAGCACGTGCTTGTGTGTGGATAGAGAAGATTGAAAGCAAAGGTCAAGCTTCCGACAAGAAGATAATAAAAGATAACGTAGAGAGCCATCGCAGCCACTTTTGTTTTGTTTTTTTTTTTGGTCCTTCCGATGAAGAATATGACATGTTTCGAACATTAAAGTATGTTATCTCCACCGGGAGGATAAATTAATGTGCCACTTCTTACGCTATCCCTCCTCCCACCACCCCTTCAATACGAAGGATTTCTAGCAAACCTGAATTTTTGTTAAAATTTAATTGTAGATGCATCATTTAGTTAAAAAAAATTTAGATTCATAAAAATATAATGTTCAATTTATGAATAAATTGTTTATTTAAAATCTATTTAGCGAATATTAATAAGTTAATTATTTATTATTCCAATTTTCTTTAAAGAGGAAAAAAATGTGCCACTTCTCGAATATTTCTAGGAATCTCTCTCTGAACGAGAGACTTTTATTGCATGAATTGAGAAAATTCAGGGACCGCCACGCCGCCGACAAAGGCTCACTTTTGGGCCCCACACAAGAATAAATTTTCTTTTTTTAACCTTTTCTCTTGGGATCCACTTTGGAATAAAAAAAAAAATTTGTTTTATTCCTTTATTTATTTAAAGCCTACCCTTGCTCCCTAATTCGAGGGAAAAAATGCGGCGTCAGGGACGCGTGGCATCTTTGTAGCCGCACCCTTTTGCAAATTTTGGGTTCCGTGTCGTGGGGGTAAGCGCGTGTTCGGAAGCGTTGTCAGTCAAAGTCTAAATTTTATGTTTTAAGTGAGACCTACATTAATTATTCAAATTTTATTTTACAACAAAATTACTGTGTCCTTTAATTTCAAAATTAAGAAAGTACTTACTTATTATTTTGACTCATTTTTTTAAATTAGTCAAAATGGTCTCCACAAAAATTAAAATTTCTTATTTTTTATTTTTATTTTTTATTAAGTTATTTTTGACACGTCTAAAAAAAAATAGACTAAAATATAAATTTTCAAAACAAATATCTAGCTGCAATCATGGTCTCATAATTCTAGCCACGTTGCCCGAGAGATCCTTCCAAAACTTGAACATCAACGTGTATGGTATGTATCGAAGTTCAATGCATCATCCAATTACCAATTGAGTATCACATGTCAAATAGCCGATTACATCCTCAAATTTACTTAAAATTTTAAATTTTTAAATATTATAAATTATATTATATCTTTATATTTAAGTAGTATAAAATTTTATTCTCTTTAACATATTAGTACTTATTAAATTTAATTAATACGTTATATGATTAAATTAAATTCAAATGCTAAGTATCATTGTCACTTAACTAAACTTGATTGGATTGAAAATATAAAAAAATGACCAAATCACTTAGTGCAATAAAAAAAAATTCTAATATTTTATCAAATAATTCTTGATGAGTACTCAAAAAATCAAATTTCCTTGAAAGTTTAAGATTGGGGATTAAAAAACCGATAACATTATATAGATTTATGTCAAATATTTATATGTTAGTGACATGAGAATTTGTGCTATTTAACTTGACAAATATTTACTTACTGTTGGTCGTCACCTCACCCGTATCTGAGCCCTTTTTAAGACAGACAGACCTGCATGTATCTAATGTAACGAAACTCTTCTGCAACACGTCCGCGGAGCCTGTAACTATTGTAGGGGTCAAAAATCATTTTAGATCCATGTAATGTAATAAGAAGGTTTTCCTCTTGTACTATAACATCATTGGAAAAGTGAAGAAAAAAAAAAAAGAAGGAAAAAGGCCCTGGAACGACAAAAAACAATGCTATTTTCCCAAGTGATATGATTCAACTTTGACATATTCATTTGGCCCTCGAAGCTTCCACCTTATAAGGCCAAACTTGACCGTGACATTCCCCATGGCTGCCACCTTTTTCCATTTTTGTTTTTGGTTTTTTGTTCTGGATATGGACAGCTTATCTGCTACAACCCTACCCGCAAAATCACCAACTGGTGAAGAGGATGACCCATTTAAATGCATCATCATTAAAACAGTGCTATATTGCGTAAAGGGAGGGCAGCTCTCAACACATGATAGATGCCATGCGGATGGGGTTTCATTATACTGATCGTATACTATGTCAGTTAATTATGCCTTGAATAACGATCAATATACAATCAGTAATTATAATAATACGATCCAATGATTTTATATGGAATTGCGTATGCCCTATGTCACTGTCACATTTCTGAATCAAAAACACCTTTTCTTTCGCGTGCTACAATTTGGAACCACTAACAAGTCTTTATATCTGATAGGCCCAAGTTGAAAGAGAAATGGGCTGTCTATCTACATAGAATCAATGATGTCACTGAAGAGAAGAAATACAATCAAAATTGTCCTTTTTTAAAGTGTTGTGACCCACCAAATCCTGAGAACTTCTCCACATATTTGTTTCATTATTTGGTTTTGACAAAGTTCCAGGAAATAAGGGACACACAGGTGGTGTTGTACATGATGTCTCTTCTCATGTTCTGACATTGTCAACCTTTGCAATTCCCAGGAACTAGGAAGATAATGGAGAAACAAGTAAGAAATTTACTTGAAGTGTAACGTATGGAGCCACATCCTCCTTTTTCCTTTATCTTTTTTTTTTTTTAAGAAAAAAAAAGCTTTTTACATCAGATCATAGCGTGGAGAAATGATTTAAGCTGTCAAGTGAGACTCGACAAGAAAAAAAAAAAAACACTTACGAATAAATTCCAAAAATATTCTGCCAAAAAATCATTCACCCGAAAATTATAAATTCTTAGGTGAGATTTGAGGTAGAAAAGCATCTTTTTATGTATAAATTCATTGGGTTAAAAACATAATTTTGTCACATTGTGTCAAAGTATACAATTTAATTTTAAGATAAAGATTGAATACAACATTATTCATTCATAATGCTCTAATATCATTTTAATAAATTATATCGAAATAATGATAGGCTCGAGTTTAAAACCTTTTTGGTTCTTAATGGGTCGTTCCTGCCATTGCACTGAAAGAGCAGTATTAGACACGCGAAACTGAACTCCATTTTGGCACACTGGCCTATTGTTAACATTTGCCTTCACCAATTACCAAGCATTCTAATAATTGTAAATAAGGTCTGTGTATATGCCCCAGACTCAAGATCTAATGTGCAAGCGCCTTCTAGCACAGAGTTCTATTGGTAGATTCACCTTCTCCTCTTCTGCATCCCCTGATCAAATTCATCAAAAATGGTTGCTTGATTAAGTAGGATTTGGACCCACTGGGCCTACATATTTTGGTATTTCCATTGCAGACAGAAGATTTGTCAGGTTTAAGCATCATATAACCTTGGGGAATTATACCTTGACCCAAAAGTTTCTGGGGCTTGGATGAGGAGAACTCAGCACCAACGTCAAGGTCCAACGCCCCAAACATTGTTTTTTGAACATTCTTATTCTCAAGTGTTGCATGCTAGCGTAAAGAACTCAGAAGATTTTATAAGCTCTGAAGATAGATTCATAGCTGGACTGAATGCTCCTCTTTTCTTACTCTTTTCCTTCTCTTTGATTTTATTGACATAGCGGTCAAAGGTTTGTGTCAAGGTACATCTTAAAGCCTTGTGTACTATATAAGACACTTGGTTTTTTTTTTTTTCCTCTAAACAGTGAGACAACCTTCTATCATTTTTGTTCAGTTACCAGTTGTGCCTGGAAGGAATCTGAAATAACAGTTCAAATTAGAATTTCCATTTTCATGGAAAAAATTTTCCACGTCCACAATTTGTTCACTGCTATTTCATTGATACATTTGCCATCATCTGCCATGGTTTCTTTCTTCTAACCCACCAAGTGAATTACAGGATTGGCAAAGGATGAAAAAATTGATGAGTACAAGCGACAATGACACAGCTGGCTGTATGACTGAAAATGAACATTGTTGCATGTTTTTAGCTTTTTCTTTTTTTTTTTTCTCTTCTAGCTAACCTCGGAGTATACTTGTCCTTAAAATCACAAAACAAACTTCTGCAATTTCACCGGTAGCCACGATACACCGGGCTGTACATACAACTCTTGGCATACTTCAGCAGATCCTGAGGTTGAGGGAGGCGAGTAGCCAAACCTGCATGTGGCAGAATCAGATGATATTATCTGTTCAGCAAGATACTAGAATTTCGTAATGCAGATCTCAGGTAAGCTGAATTATGAGCAAAAGTCTCACCAAGTTCATAAGCTTTGGCAGCAACTTTGGCAGCTATGTTTGCTGAAATCCTTCTGATGTCTGTAAATGGTGGGTATATGAGTCCCTTGTCGAAGTTCTCCTGGGTCACTTGGGCAGCCAAAGCTTCCGCTGTATGAAGAAGTAAAGGGAAAGCATAAGAATCTATCATCTCGGAAGAGGCATATCTTGCATGTACATTTTCTTAATGTGTCACAGCCTTTCAGTGATCAAATGAGAAGATACGCACAACTAATAGAAGCATCTACTAGCGTGGCAAAAGAGTAAAAAACATTTGGGAACAAAAATTCATAGGGTTAAATGTAAAAACTTGCAGTAATTTATATTGTCCCCAAGGAAGCTAAGAAAATGCAAAAATTCAGAAGCCTTAGAGCAACTTGACAAAGGCAATGCATTGGCCCATGAGATTTTGGTTCCTATCGAATGAAAGTTGTAAAGGTTGATAGGTAATCAAATGCAAGAACAAGCAAAGTGATAGTGAAGAGGAAACCACACTGAAAAAACTGATTGCTTCATTTGAAATTTACGGTGTGCAAGAGTTTCATATGTGTACTTACAGGCTGCTAGAAGCATATCATCATGAACACGGATTGTACCAGACATTATCAAGCCCAGGCCAAATCCAGGGAAAATGTATGCATTGTTGGCCTGAAAGCAAGGAAATTAAACCATGATCAATTCTCAACATACAACAATATCTGTCAAACTTTGTGAGTCAATTGGACAAGAAATTTGCCTGGCCAGGCACATGAAGTTCCCCCTCATATTCAACAGGAGCAAAAGGGCTTCCACTGGCAAAAATGGCACGACCCTGAAAATGAGAAAAAGAAAGTGAAATGTTATAGTTATAATGTATTCCATCAAAAGGCTTTATCAGAAAAAAATAGCTAATAAGAAGCTAATTTCTCATGGATACCGCAGAAAGTTGCTTCCATTACCTCAGTCCAAGTATAGGCTTCTTCAGCAGTACATTCAGATTGTGAGGTTGGATTGGAAAGGGCAAGAATTATAGGTTTCTGCATGCAGTCATCCAAAATTAACATTATATATGTGTGCATTCTCCAATGGAAAAATACATCATGTACAAAACTCACCTCATTGAACGAGGCCATAGCCTCAACCACTTCTTTAGTAAATGTTTTACCTACTCCGGATGTTCCAATCAATACTGTTGGCTTAATGTCCTGATGAAATAAGAGGAAAACAAAGACAAATAAGAGGCCAGTATGTCTTTGTGCATAGGGATAAATGAGCATGATGGGGGTGCAAAAGAGGGAGGCGTATATGGGGTTGGGAGGCAAAGAGAGGAGACAGAACGAGTGTTCATACATTAACGGCATCTAGAAGTGTCTTAATAGGTTCATGTTCATGAGCCCATGGCTTCTTGAAATGTTGGAGTGATTCCATCCGAGAGCTAACAATCAAGCCCTGAAAAGAAATTTGCAACACAAAATTATGCAACAGGCAATACAAAATTGAGTATTTGACAACCTCAAACAGCTAGAAGCAAAAATAGGTCTATGCTACCTTTGAGTCCACAAGCCAAATATTCTTGCGAGTCTCTTCCACTGGCATATTTGTCTGCAGAAGAAAACAGAATTTTTTCATAATAAGTTAGCTCTATTGACATATGAAACCATAGCTGGTGGTGGAAAAACATCGAAAGTATCACAACACTACACCTGCTTTGACATCTCAAGAGCTATGAGTTCTGCAATCCCAGTGCCAGCCTGTAATCCAGTAATAAAGTAAAATAAAAAAAACTTAAGGAAATGATGAATGCTGCGCGTGGTTGGGGGGGGGGGAAGTGCGAGGCATTGTTGGACAAGTGGCCAGAGGCATACCTATGCTACCCATAAGTAGTATAACATGTAACTACTGACATGATAAAATGAAATGAAAAAGGTTTATGTTACCTTCTTCACCTAACTTGGATGTAAACTTTACTCATTGCAAAAATAATTAACAAGCTAATTGAGAATTACCAGAACACAAAAGTATCACCTCACCTCTCCAGCACCAAGAAATAAGAATCTATGGTCAGCTAAGGTTCCACCCACTAATTGTAAAGCTGCAACAAGCCCTGCTAGGACTACTGATGCAGTGCCCTGAAATTGGATTAAAAGACACAAATATTAGAACCTTGACTTTTCCCAGTCACAAAGATGCCAAATGTGAATCCTTCACCTGAATGTCATCATTGAAAACAAGATGAGTTGTTCCATATTTTGCAAGCAAATCAAATGCGTTGTGGTTTGCGAAGTCTTCAAACTGGATAGTTTTAATTACAAGCACATAAATAAATAAATGGGTCCCGTGAATGTAAATATTAAAAATAAAAAAAATCCTATAATCAAGACAAACCACAACGCCGTTACCTGAACGAGGATCCTTTCACCATAGTTCTGCTTGACTGCTGTCATGAACTCATGTAGCAGCTCACTATATTCCTAAAACCACACAAAAATGAAAGCCATAAGAAAAGGAGGAACGGGGGAAAAGAAAGACAACTCAATTCAGTATGAGAGGAAATTATATGACATTAGCACTTTTCATGACCAGCCAAGCCATACCACGAACCTGTCCAGTAGCCCTTCTCTGTCTGAGCCCTATGTAGAACTCATCATTTAACAGCCTCTCGTTGTTAGTCCCCACATCAATTGTTACAGGAAGGCACTGTCATAACAGACTTATTATCTTTTTTGTCGAATAGAAGTGAAACATAGGCAAAATGGAATATTTTGTTGCCAAGAAGTTAATACTTTATATGGGAAATGCCACCATCATCTATTAAAACAAATTTGATGCAGTAATAGAACAAAGAGAGAGGAGAGAAAAAGTAGAGAAAAAGGTATCACAACATTCTTACTTACAGCTGAGGGACGAACTCCACCAAGTGCTGTATACAGGGAAAGTTTCCCCACAGGTATCCCCATACCCTATTATAATTGCCACAGAATCAGTTGTGCTTCTGTACACACACATGAAAGAAAGAGAGGGTGCATGAAAGAAGAAGGGGTAAACAATTATCTGTTGAAAAGGCAGATAGGTCTTACATGACATCCAAGGTCCCCCAGACCTAAAATCCGTTCACCGTCAGTGACAACAATGACTTGAACATTTTTCTCAGGCCAGTTCCTCAGTACCTCCAAAATTCTTCCCCTGCAGAATGTTTTTACTTGGATTCCATTTATAAAGTAATAAAAACATTGTAATAGGAGGAAACGAAATAGACAGTAAGACTTACTTTTCTTTCAAACTGATATAGAGACCCTGAGGACGACTAAAGATGTTTCCATATTTCTGGCAAGCCTCACCAACGGTAGGAGTGTAGACAACAGGGAGCATCTCGTCAACATTATCAATTAGAAGTTTATAGAACAGCTTTTCATTTCTCTCCTGCAATTGTTTTTTCAACTATATCAGTTATGATTGCAAGAAGCTATCAATCAGTGTTGCTTCTCGTATTGGTCACACTACCAGAGAAAAACAACGAATTCAATCTCCTATATATCACAAAATGTCAAAAGTAATCAATGGTGTAAGCATTACTCCTGCATACTCAAAGACAGCAGTTGCTAACAGGAACTAAACAAAACAAATTCAGAATTGGATGTAATGTGGCGCTACCTGAAGATCCATCATAGCCATGTACTTCTGCAATGGAACTTGATACTGACGGATAATATGCATCATTTTCTTCACCTGGTAAGCAAAGCGTGAAATGTTTGATTCTTTCTTGTAAAGACCAAATACCAGAAATTAAAGTTAACAAGAAATTGAAAATCAACAAGAAAATTAAACCTGGAGATCCTGAGAAATGACTGCTGGGGGAAGAAGGCCTCGCAAGAAGTGTGCATCTCTCTCTTTCTCAGTAAAGGCAAGACCTTTATTGTGGTGTGGATCTCGTAACAAGGAATACCCACTGCAGCAGAAACAAAGATATTACTGACAGAGAAAAATAATCGAGGAAAAATTACTGGTTACTTGGAAGTCACCAAAATTGTGTTCCCTATTAATCATGTGAAAAATCGTAATTTCATAAAACAAAGATTTAAAATTTTCAAGGAATATTTTAAAACCAACAGAAATTGGCCAAAAGAAAAAACCCAAATGTGGATAATGCAGCACAAGAGAAAGGAAATTATCATCAGAAAGTTACCCATGTAAATTGAAAAGAATAAGAACTATTAGAGGAGACAGAACGCAGATCTTCATATGCTAAACATAAATGTAGATGGGAAAACAAATTAACAACTGAAATACAAATTTACAAAAAAAGTTCTCAAATCTTCCAATTATAAATACAAAAATAAAGCCACAAGAATCTACCTTTCCATTTTTCTAATTTGAACCGAGAATTAGTTAACCAACGAAAAAAGGAGCAGCAGAAGAGAGGCAAGATATGATAAAGAACAATAAAACATAACAACCAACAAAGACCATAAAATAAGCCATATACAAGCGAAGATCATGATGACTTATGGGACCCATGAGGATGATAAATGTGCAATCAATGATCATGATATGGTTACATTACCCCGGCTAACCCGTGTCAAGGGAAAACTGCATAAATCCATACCTTCTTCATACAAAACTAACACATATGTCTAAAAGAAGGTATTAAAATCAAAATTGCACCAACTACATAACAAGACAGGAACATAGGTCTCATCGAGGCCCAAAAGCACAACCTAAAATATCAACTTCTAATGATTAATTAGTACAATGATATACCTTACCTAGCAACAGATATTGACCAAGGTGTAACAAATTGGTCTTCGGTGGCGGTATCCTCGCCGTAAACATCATGGACGCCACCGGCAACGGCAGCTGTGGAGTCCAGGTCGATCACTGAGGCCCCATCTCTAAATTCCTTCAGTGTGCTCTCCATCACAACGCTGCCGTTTATGTCCCTGTTGGAACCAACAGCCGCTACTATCTTCAATGAAGCTGGGGGATTTATTGCTCTCTGCCTCCCAGAAAAAGGGCTACACGAGCCTGAGATGCCCGTTTTATTCTGGTCAAAAATTCCAAGAAAAAAAAATGATGCATTAGTTTCTAGAATCAAGGTTGCTAATTGCAATAACTAAAAAAAAAAAAAATCAAGATCAATGTCATTAGTGATTAATGGTGACCTGCAAGGAAAACAGCAAATCAAGATTAAGGATAGAACTTTAAAAAAATTAAGGATCTTGGGTCTAAATTCCATGTGAAATGCCACAAAAGAAAGAGACCCAAAAGCTAAAAATTTAATCTTGATTTGATGGAATGATTTCTGTAAATCAACCAAGCAACCGAAATTTTACCAAAGAAAAAAAAAATTACTATCTTTCAGACCAAGATATGGAAATCTGATCAAATGGTATGGAACATCACCAGTTTTCCTCCCAAAAAAATTGAAACTTTGGCTACCTTCTTTCAATGTAACTGAGCCCAAGAAAAGAAAAGTTTGCAAACCTTTTTTTTTTTTTTTTTGAAATTGTGAACAGAAAAGTTGGTTGGTTTATATTATCAAGCTTTTCCTTTTGCTTATTTACATAGTTTGCATTTTTACGATGAAAAGGCCAAAAAAGAATCACAAGAAAATAAAAAGACCAAATGTTTGCAAGGTTTCCAATGGATTTAGAGGAAGTGGGTGAGTTTGAAATTGTGAAAAGAAAAATGGGGTTTGTTTTATATTACCAGGAAACAGCTTCTGTTCAACGAGATCATAGCGTCAAATATGTTTGGATGGACAGAGTCTTCCGCTTGTAATAAAACTCTCTCTCGCTCTCTCTCTCTCTCTCTCCAAAGCCAGAGGAAGTGGAGACAGGAGGAGAGAGTCTACAGGGGAATAAAAAGCCTCTCTCTCTCTCTCTCTCTCTCTCTCTCTCTCTCTCTGCGTCTATGAAGTAATGCAATGCCTGCAAAACAGGTGGAGAGAGAAAAGGAGATGGAAGTAGGCGAGGAAGGAGGCTCCCAACTCTGTTTCTATTCCCTCCACGCTTTAAAAAAAATAAAAAAAGAGAATAAGTAATAATAAATAAATAAATAAATGAATGAAAGGCTGCAGGGGTTTTTCTAGTCTGAACTGAAATGACAAATATGCAGCTGATTTTGTTCGAATATTACCCATCTGTTCCAACAAGGCAAAAAAGTGGATGGAAAGAGACAAATAGGGAGAGGCATTAAATAATTACTTATTAAAATAAAGTAATTTTTTTTATAAAAATATATTATTTATTATACTTGTGATTTGATGTGAGAGTTATTTGTTATCATTTTTATTTTATTTTTTATAAAAAAATAATTATTAAAATTAAATATTTTTTAAAATTAAATTTAATATTATTAAGTTTAAAATCTCGTAATTATTTACCTACATTTTTAAACTTATTTTTCATCAGAATTCGTTTAAGTGTGAAGATTTGCATAAGTGTAAAAATTGTGAGTTAATATAAAAAGAAACACATTAAACACCAACTAAGATACTATTTTGCCTAATAAAATAAAATAAAATTTGATAATACAAAATCATGTAAATTCATTTGATCAAAATAGAACTTTATACTATATAGAGAATATTTTGTAATGTATATATAGAAATATTAATATAAATTTTTGAAATTTTGTATCATGATGTTTAATTGTATTGAAATGAGTCTATGAAATGAGGGTAAAGTGAGGGTGAAGCCTAATCTTGGAATAAGAAAATCGCAAATAGAGAGACAATGTGCGATAAGGTCTCATAAAAGGGACATAAATTCTGTTCTCTAGAATGCATATTAGCAATTTTGTTTTTTCTTTTCTAGGAGACTGAAAAGGTTTTTTTTTTTTTTTAAAAAAAAAGATGATAACAGGAATGTAAAGTCTCGAACGTAAATTCCATAATTTTTAATAAAAATATTTAAACCAATTATACTAAAAGTACATAATAAATTAGCTAACTCTCATATATAAGTGCTGACTCTATGATTATAACAAAGGAAAGGAAAAGAAAAATTTTTAATAAGATAACAATAGGCGGCGGGGTGTCATGTAAAGGTCATAAAACTCCGTCTTTTTTGGAATAGTAAAATTCATGTGCATGGCGGAGACAACGAAGTATTAGGCTGAGAAATTTATATTTCAAAATTTCGATTTTTTAAAATTTTTTTAATGAGTCTCAATTATTACATAAAACTGTCATGTGGGGCTCTTTTTTTTTCTTTTTTTTTTTTTGTGTGGTTATGTTTTGTGGTTGTAAGATCTTTTAGGTTGTCTGGTGATTAGTGCAAATTAATGAAGTTGTGGCTGTCTCGGGCATAACGAAGGGAGAACCCTGGCATGATGGGAAGGCCACGTTGTAAGAGATGTCATCTCCTCCCTCCCACCAACCATTGGATTATCGTTGATCTTAATGATTTTTTAGCTTTTTATGATGGGGGAAGGCCGCATTTGTAAGACACAATCTCCTCAAAAATTGGATTACCCTTGAATTTAACGATTTTGACCCTCTTTTTCCTTTTCAAACTTTTTTGGTTTTTTTTTTGGATTATCATTATTCTTTAGTCTAATATTTGTGACCAAGACTTTCAATTTAAAAGTTAAATTATTAATCACACAGTTATCTATCTCGAAACATAAAATACTGGTAGTATATATTATTTTTAAAATACCAAAAATAAAATGATAATGAAATAGAAACAATGGAAACAAAAGACTTGTCACAAAATTGGCTACTCCTAAACTTTCCATATAGAGTTTCAAGAACAAAGAGAATTCAAGTCAAACCTCTTCAATTGATTCACAGTGAATGAGCACCCTCGTAGAGGTTTTACAATGGACGATGTTTACAAAGTTGATTTTTTTTTTCTCTTTTTAGCCCAAGGTGGGGAATATGGTTGAAATTTCAAATATAAATGTATATTAAAAATTAAAAAAAATAAGTAACTTATAATAAAATTTCATGTAGTTGTTAAATTTCGCTTAGATTTTTTCTCACTAATAGTAGCAAAACTATTAAGTGTTTTGGCATCTAGAATTATTATGCATTATTGCTTTTGATTGAATGGTGAAGTTCTCTTTCTCTTTCTCTCTAATTTCCTTTTTTTTCTTTTTTTGAAAACAATATTGCATTTATAGTTTTCATCTCAAACATGGTAGACTTGACCTTCTCACAAATTCAGCATGAATCAATATACATTTAATTACAGTAATTATCTTAATCACCCGCACTTGATATTAGTTTTTAAATTCATACAATATTAGAACAAATTAAAAGCACAAAAGAACAATGTAATATATATATATATATATATATATATATTCAATTATAGCTCTTCAAAATTACAAGATTTTTTTTAATTTCCAAAATAAATTACTCAAATCTAGTACTCAAGCAAATGTGGATGAAACATAAAATATGTCTCTTTTACAAACGATTTAAGTCATAGAATGAGTTTACAAAAGAATAATATGAAACATGCCACTTGATTAGGTCTACGCATTGAAATAGATTATTTATATAGATGAGTGGTTTTATTGCACAATGAATGACATAAGTGGCTTCCTTGATATCTCAGCCACAGGCATATGGCTATGCGACTGGTGCCACTAGAGTGGGCCAGCAAAATTAGTTGGAAATAATATATTTGTTCATGTTTCAATGTCCTGTATTAATGGTCAAATAGACCTGCTGTGGGGTGGCCAGTGGGAGCTTCATTCATAGCCGTCTGATTATCTCCTTTGTGATTTGCTCTGGGATATATTGTTTTCCTGCATATGATTCTCCATCAAGAAATGATTCCATGAACATGACCTCTTGTCAATATGGTTCGAAAATGATCACAAATCTGCTGTTGGTAGCTCATGTCAAAGACTATGGGTTCAAGTCTTCGTAAAGAAATATTTTCTGAGACAAAATATTTTTTCTAATAGAACGCAATTTTTATTTTTCAATAAGATTGTGGAGTATTACTTTGTTTTTTTTTATATATTAAAAAGGAATATTGACCTTTGGCACCACCGACGGTACATCAACTTGTACACTCCACATCTAATTTCGCCTACATCAAGTTTTTTTTTTTCCCTCTCTTGAATTCTTATCAATCATCAACTACCCATTTTGATGCAAATTCTAACAAACTGATATGATTTTAATTTCATGGGTTCGAAATAAATTCATTAGAATTTTATTTATATGACAGATCATGTTCACCTAAAAATTCCTTTATGGTTTCTATGGCATACATCTACATAATTACATGGACAAATATAATGATAAAGTAATCATGCCAATGAAAAATGAGTGAACAAAGACAAGGGTTAGTATAACACCAACACAATTTCGAATCTAACTCTCCTTTATATTTTACGGTGTAGAAATCTTGTACATTCAGACACTCTCTCGTATAAATGAAATCAGTCGCATTCTTTTAATATTTTTGCCCCATGTCTCCTCTAGCTATACCTAAAATTTGGCACATATCATGCACAGACCGAGCAATTTGCCAAGCGGCAGATACCACCAGGCGTACTCAGTTGTGGACAATGACTGGGGAGGAAGATTTGAGAAGTCCCATCTTTGTGAACTCCTCCCCCTGCTTGCCAATGAAGGGTGGAGGGACTGTAGGCTACAAAACACACACACGCA
>CM038611.1:4420654-4455317 GCA_021533255.1 Ceriops tagal | reverse complement strand
CACACGCACACGCACCCCCTTGGTTCCGGCCAAGCTTGATGAACAGAAACATGACGACCACCGCCACAACCTGTCATTCCACTAAGAGTGCGGGGGCCACTTCCATGTCGAGGGGCCGCAGCAATTTTTAATGTTCAGCGCTCACCTTGAAATTTCAGGTCCCCTCCTGGCCATATGTTCAGGCTGTATGATCTAATTGCAATCGGCTCACTTGGCTCGTGTAGCATTGTGCCCCATAATTGACCTTTTAGTCTTTTCACCCTCCCATGACATGACGTAAATGTTGCAAAGACGCGAATTTTCTGGCTCAAATCAAACGTAACTTATAAATTCATAGAATTATAATATCATAATTATTACTTACATATTTAAAATTATTAATTGTATAATTACAATTAATAATAAGATTATAAACATATAATCAATTACTTCATCTGTGTCAAGAGAACTCACACTTATGTAAGCTACGTAAAACCCACTAACGAGTAAATCGTCGAATGAATGTCAGGATGGAATGTTTGAAGAGTCTAAACGATCTCGTACCGTTTTGTAAATTCCTTAATTCATAATCGTGAAATTCAAGCTTTGGATATGAGAATTAATTTCAATGCACGCTTTGACATGGCAAAATATTTTGGTTTTTGGGAGATGGGGAATGAGTACAAGCAACAGGGAAGGCCGTCGGGGGTAGGTGGCAGGCCAGATGCTTGTGGGTAATAACAAGGGTCGCTGAAAGTTGGTTGTTTTTTCGTTGCAAGAACAAATAAAAACAAAAGCATAATTTTACGTGCACGAGGGATACCCTTTGATTGGATTGTTAGCCAGACATGTCTTTTCTCTCTCAAATAATTTTGCTCTCATTGTGTGAAGGTGATTTTTGGCTAATCAATTATAGAATGTTAAAGAATTTTATTAAGTAAATATAAACTTTGACACTAAACAAATACGAATAAAATAATATTATTATAATTGATAATTATATATTTTTAACGTTATATTTAATTATATTCATGTATCGGACTACAAAGTTGACAATAATGTTTATGGACTATTAATATCAATAAAACTGGGTTGATGCAACATTTTCGATCTCCAAAATTATGGGGAAGGACTCAAGTGGTAATTGAGGATCATTTTAAGGCCTTACACGTGAAACATGTCTGTGATGTGGACACGAGAGAAAAATGCAAGTCCATATCCCAATAATTTACATGTATATTTTGTCGTTTTGGCCGTGCAATAACTCGCTTACCCCCCCTCCCCCCAAAACAAAAAAAAAAATGGAAAATCAAATTTTAATTTTGCAAATGCACTTTCAAAATTCTGGATAAATGTTTGTGTGATTTTGATAGCAACCATGTGGCATTTTATCTATGAGAAATTGAATATATATTGGCGGTTAAAATCTGAAAATTCAGGGTTCTTAGCAAGAACTACAGGCCATTAAATCAAATAAATTGACATGGGACCAGAGTTTTTAATTGAACCACAACTACAGTTAATATGCAAGAGTTTATCCAAGGAAAGTCTATACCTACACAAGTTGGAACTTGGAAGTCAAGGGAGCCATGTCTGGTGGAGGCTGATTTGATTTTGGTTAAATTGCTTGCCACTGTGGATTTTCTAGTTGTAAACAAATGCACTGTCCTTTTTTATTTCTTTTTGTCATTTCCTTTCTTGTTGTCATAGAATTGAAGTCTAGCCATGTGAGAAACTTTTTTTTTTTTGTTACTATTTAATTTTAACTAGTCCAAATATGACTAATCACATAAAAATAAAAAAAGAAGTGGCAAACTTGACTAGTGATATAACAAATTGAGCAATTTTTATTACTATTTAACCTATGATGATTCTTTCTAAATTGATTATAACTTAAGATAGATATCTCTCACGTAAGGGTTGTTAAATATATTTATATGAAATTCATTTTAAATAAGTTTCTTGACTCTTCTTTAAATAAATTTAAAAAGAAAAAAAAAGAAAGAAAAAGAAAATGGCCAATTGAGTCCATGAGCTCTTATCCTCGTTAATCAGTTTAAAGTTCAAATTTTGGCACTAATAAATAGAAAAATAATGCAAAACTTAAAAAGAAAAAAATTATTTTTTGAAATATAAAAATATTAATTTTAAAAAATAATATAGTGTCTGAAATATATATAATATTATTTTTAAAAATAATTTTTACTTTTATTAATACTTTATTATAGTATAACAAATTATAACAACTAATTTTTTATTTGGCTAACATATTAGTAGTAGGCATAGGGTATAAATTGTTAAAAATAATATGTTTTGTCAAAAAGAAAAGAGACTATTTATAATAATTTTAATTTAATAACTTATAAAATAATATCATGTAAAAAATAAATTATAATAATAACAAATAGTTAATGTTACTAATAAACAAGACTAATTTTTTATTTAATACTTATATTAAGTTTTTTAAAACATATTAATTTTTAATAATGTACTGGTAATTAAGTTTAACTCAATTTAAGATATTTATAAATGTACATTACCAATTATAATTTATGTTCATATTACTGGTTACTTGAAAGGAAGACCAAGAGCAATATTGGGCAAATCGAAGCAAACCATACAGATACATATCACTTCCTGAATTTGCACAAAAGTTCGAGCAATTGCATGTGGGGATTCAGCTAACCAATGAGCTATCTATGCCATTTGACAAGTCTCCAAACCACAGAGCAGCCCTGGAGTTCGAAAACTACAGAGTGCCAACGATGGAGCTACTGAAGGCTTGCTGGGACAAGGAGCGGCTACTGATTAAAAGAAATTCAGTAGTTTATGTCTCAAAGACGGTCCAAATTATCATCATTGCATTCACGACATCCGCAGCATTTATAAGATCCAAAAATGCACACCCTCTTCATGACATCCACAGCATTTACTTGTTTATCATTATCTGGATCTAGAGGATAATCTCTTTAATTTAAGAAGTGTGGATGTAGACCAACGAAATAACATTTATTGTTTGGATATCAGGATCTTCTCAATGTAATGATGCAGGTGATGAAGTTTGCTGTTGCATGTTGTTCCAAGGAAAGCCAGAACTTAATAGTTGATAAAGCCTATAGTGTGCTTTCATCAACCACTTCTTTGCTGCCGAAGGGGTCTTTGTGCACCATTCAAGCTCAACTGGAAGGGTTAAAGCCTCATACAGACAAATTTTCCAATAGAGATAAATGGATTCTTTCATTATTTGCATCAGTGATCATAGCCCTTCGTCCTCAAAATCATCTTCCAAACATAAGAATGGTACTGCACTTATTTTTGAGCGCTCTCCTTAATGGTCATGTAACTGCAGCTCAGGCGTTGAGTTCCCTGCTCAACAAATTGGACCTTAAATCCTATGGACCAGAGACATCAGTCTGTTGTAACTTACAGGAAGCAGTGGATATGATTTTGAGCACAGATGAATGTTGTTCTTTCGATGGTAGTCCTTCATGGAGTACAAGCACTAGGAATGAGGTAAGTCTTATTATTATATGCCAGGATGCTACAAATAGTGGATTGCTTCAAAAGAATGCCATTGTTGGATTAGGTTGGGTTGGGAAAAGTTTGCTTATGCGAGGTCATGAAAAAGTCAAGGACAGAGCTACAGTGTTGCTAAAGTGCATATTGTCGAGTGGCCAAATGGATTCCTATCACAACAAACTCCAATAAAAAACAGTACCGAGCAGGCCGTACTTACCTCTGTGATGAAATGTGTGGCAGACGCATTTCAAATTCTTATGTCTGATTCTGAAATTTGTTTGAATAAACAGTTCCATGCAATAATAAGGCCACTCTATAAGCAAAGATTTTTCTCAGTCATGATGCCCATCCTCCAACCTTTCATAATCAAATCCAATTCATCATTCTCAAGGTCCACTCTCTTTCCTGAACTAATTGTTAATTGTCAATTTGTGTTGCACTTATCTTAGACCCTGCTAATTTATCAAGTTCTGATACCACAAAGAACCCCTTGTCTCCCATGTTTTGCTAGAAGAGCCATTTGTGAGCTGGCCAATCTTGTATTTTAGGCTAACTCCTGCTTTCAAATGCTTGGGCACTTTCATTTCAGGTCTTTGTTAGTTCGGGCTTTTGTGCATATTATATATATCCAATTCTCCACTGTCATCCTGAATGATGCAAAGAAGGTTGGTTTTTGGAAAACCTTAAACTACCATTACGTTTTCCTGTGAGACAAGCATGCTTATTGCTGCAAGGCACTTATTCTACAGTTAATTCCAGTGTTGCGGGAAGGCTTAACTCTGTTAAGCAGTAGCTGGTTTTATCAGCTATATTGACCGATAAGAATGGTATGTCTCTTTTGTTTAGTGATGCATGTGTACCATTCAGTTTCCCTCCCTTTTACTCAATCTTTGGCAATTATAAGGGAATGAATGAATGAAACCTAGGGTGAAAGGGAAAGAAAACAAGTAGGGGTATCTACCCTCCCCTTCTTTGCACGTGAACAAAAATAATGATGGATACTTGAGAGTACAGTTGCTTTCAGACAACTTTTTCTTGGTTCCCAACTGGTGGGAAATAAGACTTGTCTCCCGAATTGCTTGCACTCTTGTTAGCAATAACTCCACTGAAGTTTAGTAATGCATTTTCTCTTATTTGCCTATGCATGCAGGACAAGAAGTTACTGTAGACAACACACATGCTATTGTAAATTGCCTCGTTGGGCTTATCACTTATCCCCACAAGATGGTATTAATGTTTCCTTCCAAATAATTCGGTTTATTTCTTATACCATCCTGCCACTCTTTATTCTTCCTTAAACCTAGTGAACTTGCTTCCTCAATTCCAGCTGCTTCATGCCTTGTTTATAACTGATGAAAAAAGATGTCTAATTCTTGCCATTCACATTCTAAGCCACACTTAGAAAATTGATATATTTTTTTAATTTATTGGAACATTTTCAGCTTATTCGAGAAACAGCAATCCATTGTCTTGTTGCCACATCAGAGCTGCCTCATACTAGGATTTATCCCATGAGGATTCAGGTTAGTTTTTCAAGTTGGAGTTGTTTAGTAGGGGTTCAAGTGATTCCTTTCTCAATTTGTACCTGGATAAGTTTTCCTGTTTTCCTTCAATAATGTCTGGCTCGGTGCATTCAATAGCAATTGCAGTTGCTTGGAAAGTACTAAACCCACATCTTCCCACTTGGATATACATGGTCATTTAGCCATCACCGAGGATTATTAATAGGACGCCTTTTGTTTTTCCTTGTGGTGGCTATTTTACTGAAATGTTGGCGACGACAACCTTCTGCCATGCCTGCTTGTCATTCTCGGGTATTACAAGCTATGACAAGAGCTCTGGACGATCCAAAGAGAACCGCACGTGTAGAAGCTGTTAGATAACGGCAAGCATGGTCAGCGCTTAACTTCCATATTGCATACAGCAAATACATATTTAAATATGATTGCATGCAGGCTGACAATTTGAATTTTGAGTCAAGATTTGATTTTTCGTTGTGTGTTTCTGCTGAGTGTCAAAACAGGGCATCGATTGCTTCAACGAGTCTACATTTTTAGATTGGTATTCTGAGCTGGCTTCACAGAGTAAATAGGGTGGACCTGACTTGCCTCCTTTGTTGTCACAGTAAATAATTGGCCCTGGAAATTCGCAGCGATGCAGAACAGAAAAAAATTCCCATATAGTTAGATGATTCATTATTGAAGAATGTGAATTCCTGTACATAGAAACTCTGATACATTGTGTGCCCTCAATTTGAGCCCCACCTTAACTCTGATACATTGATTCATTAAATCTCATTAGAATTCTAGAGTTGAATTTGCTTGGACGAGTAGTAGATTGGTGACCACCTTGGAGATTCTCGTGTGCAACCTCTTGTTAACGACAGCCAAAAATACAAAAAGGGCATTAATTACACTGTAATGGTGACCACTTCATGCTATGCTTTTACTTGTGATCTGACAGCTTCTCCGATGATGGTGCTGTTGGATAATTTTCCTATTCACCTCTTTTATGCTGCAACATGTCAACCAGTCCCGAAACCTTCATTAAACGAAGCAATCTTGGCTTTTTGTCCTTGGGAGTGGTTTTGATCACTTACAAGATGAATTCGTCCCTTAGCATCTTCGTTGTACTAAGATATTCGGTAGGCGTCAACAAAAATAATTAATTTAATTACCATTCTAAGAATAGTACTTCCAAGAGGCAGTTTTAATCCTTTTTCAAGCAGCTGAACTTATATGTGGCGAGGTAAAACGACAGTCACAGGAAACTTACAAAAATATTTTGTACTAATTTAACACTAGATTAAATGAAGAAAAATAAGATTTATTAATTTAAATATAGATCTACATAAAATTACTTACATGAATTCAAAAAAGAAAAATATAAATATCTCTTCAATTTCCACCCTCTTTATACAATTTTCTTTTATTTTCCGCTCCAACGGCATTAGAAAGCTTTATATCCTAAAGTCAACTTCAAACTGTAGAAAGGATTTTTCATTGCTTGAGACTTTCATATTGTGGAGTCTAGGATAATCAGAAGTACACCTTCTGTTCACAAAAAAGTTATTTTCACGACTCAACGTGAAAATCATTTTGATCGGCAATGGAATGAGGATTGGGTTAGTAATTCCCGGACCAAATGCAGGCTTTGATTTATCGTCACCGACAGTAGCATCAAGGCGAATCAGTCAACATGTCATCTTCAGCTCCACTACACTGGCCAGCATGCTGGTGTCTTTCAGGGCTATTGTCCTCATCTATTCTTGCCATCTTCCACTTCAAAATATGACCCTTAGAATTTGAAGTGCCCTGAAAGTATACCACAAAGTCAAAATATGTCCTCATTGGCACCATCTTTTAACTGTTCAAATGTCATAAAGAATATTTCATTAAGCAGTTATACAACTGCTTGCTAAAACAACTAAAAACTCAGAGGAACATACATCCCCATGGTACTTGCCAAGTAAAAAATATGAGATTTCTTCTTTTTCATCATATATATCCTTTGACAGCTGCCACCACAATGATAAATAAACAGTACAATTATGATAATCATAAATTGGTGCATGACAATAGGAGTTTCCAAACTTTGTAGTAGAGAATTCTAACAAGATGCATCAACCTCATTTGGATTAGAGGCCATATATGCCAAAAATGTTTCTGGATTAGCAAGATCAGAGCCTGTTGTCAAACATGATTTCATAATTGCCTACAAGAAAATATGTGGAAAAGCCCTTAACAAAATATCATGATGCATTATAAGGATTGGTGCAGACAAAAGATCTCAGAAGCAAATGAGATTTTGCATGCTAGTTGATGCTCTAAAATGGTGAAATACAACCAACGCAGCAAGCATATTTGAACCAATTCTGCGTCACAAATATTCAAAACTATATTTATTTTGTTGTTGCTTCACTATTGCATTACCAAGTAATTTAATATCTTTGATTCAAGGTTACCACAAACATCTTTTGTTTAGGCTACAATTTTGCTGCTTCCATGCAATAAGTTCACTTAATCAACTTACCTGTTGCTCTCAAGTATCACAAATAGATTCATCCAAATTGATATAAGATTCTGAGTCAGCCGTGGGAGCACCATCAAATGTCACCACGACATGTTTATCTTGATAGCTGGTAAACCATGCTTAATAATGGGATGCAATATGATCATTGGCTACTTTTCAAAACACCACAGGTTGCTAGCATGGCCCCCACGGCTGCAGCTCCCACTTGGTTCCTGGAATGAACCAAGGGGATTCAAACCCAGAACTGCACTACTAACCCAGGTATGCCCTCACCACTTGGCTAACAATGGGTGGTTTATTTTGCACTGCTTTCTTCACGTTGCACTTTGCAGGAGACAAACCCGTCTTTGAGGTTATCCAAAAGGCTTTGGTCCTCTGTTTCTTTCAGTTCTTTAGCTTGCTTTTCTTTTAGAGACTGTTAAATTCCATTTCGTATGGTTATAAAACAGAATTTACAAATTTTTCATGTAAATAGCATAGCAAAGCTAAATATAAGCTACCTGTTTTGTTGATTTGATGCTAAGAGGAGAAATATACTGCATTTTAATCAGCCAAGAAACACCTTTGTCAGTGGGACGTTCTGTTTTTCTGATGCCATCCTTTTTTACTGGGGTAACTACATCATCATCACGCAACAGTTCCTCGTCTTCAGGAGCAACAGCTGGTCTAGGACCTTTAAGAGGACCAATAGCATGAACTCAAAAGAAAGGGCAATCAGGATTGTAGTTCTGTATACCGATGGAAATAAACCCCTCCCCCCGTGAAAAAAGGACTCCGATTCATCCGTTTACACTACTGTCCAAAGACTTTTGCAGTGTGAACCTGATATAGTTGCCGTAACCTACCGTTTACACTACCGTCCAAAGACTTTTGCAGTGTGAACCTGATGTAGCCGTCGCAACCTATCGTTCACACTACCGTCTCTTGTATTATAAATACCTGCAAGTGATATAACAAATGAGTAGAAAAAAGAGTAGGGTGGTGTAGTGTAATCTGGTGTAAAAAAATCTGTAGAGGTTAAAACTTCCGAATATAAAGATCCGTTCCTCCCGTGGATGTAGGCAAATTGCCGAACCACGTTAAATCTTTGTGTTTTTCGTGTACGAATGTTCATTAGATCCTAATAAATTGGTATCAGAGCCAAGTTGGAAAAAAATTGACGAAGAACACGGGACGAGCAGTCGAACCCGTCCCTGCGGCCGGAGCACACCACCACCGACGACCCAGCTTCTCTCCTCCTCCTCGGCCACCCAACAGCTGCTTCCTCCTCCTTGGCCACCATCGTCCCTATCTAGATCGGAAAAGCGACCGGTGAACCAAACCCGACCGGCCTCGACCTCACCGGCAAGCATCGTCGCACAGCCCAGCGACCGGCGAACCAGACCCGACCCGCCTCGACCTCACCAGCAACCCCGTCGATCGCTGAACCGACCCACATCCCACACCGGCGAAGACCCAGAAGCAGAGGGAGGAAGAGAGATCCGAACCAGGCCGAAGAGAGAGAGACACGTCACACAGCCCAGAGGCCGATCCGCATCTCTCACCGGCGAGCCTCGTCGAACAGCCCAGCGGTTGGCGTCCGTTTGAGTTTCGGCGTCGTCGTGGCTCGTCATTTCCGGCCATTCGGGTGGTTTGACGTTGAAGCGGAGCAGATCCGACGGAAGAGGAAACAAATCGAGCTTCAAACGCATCGGCGGCGACATCGGCGGCGATACTGTAGCATCGGCGGCGGTACTGTAGCGGCAGATTGTAATTTGTTTATTTTTGTGTAGTTTTGAAGCACGATGGCTGATCCAAAAGAGCTGACATGCAACCTTCGACGTCTACCACCAGTATATGGCAAAGAAGCTCAATATCAAATGCAAAATTTGATATTGAGAAATTTGACGGTACAAACAATTTCGGCATATGGCAATGTGAAGTTTTGGATCTGTTGTTCCGCGAAGGATCAGATATTGCACTGGGGCCCAAACCGGTGAATATTTTTTATGAAGATTGGAGCTATGTGAACCGTCAAGTCTGTGGCACTATCCGGTTGTGTCTTGCCAAAGATTAGAAGTATTTTGTCATGAAAGAAAAGATGGCCTCAAGCCTCTGGAAGAAACTGGAAGATAAATACATGACGAAGAGTGTAAAGAATCGGCTCTACCTGAAGAAAAAACTCTTTCGATTCTAGTATAAGAGAGGTACACCTATGATTGAGCATCTCAATAATTTTAACAAAATTTTGGTTGATCTGTAAAATTTAGATGTTGATATTATTGATGAGGATAAGACATTGTTATTGTTAAATTCTCTTCTTGAAAGTTATGATCATTTAACCACTACCCTGCCGTATGGAAAAGATGAGGTTAAATTCATAAATGTTTCTAATGCTTTGGTGAATAATGAGTACCGGAAGAAGGATCAGAATGACTCCAGAGAGTTGACACCAGAAGCATTAACTGTGACCCGAGGAAGAGAAGACAAAAGGAGAAATGGTAGATCTAATGGGCGAAATAAATCTCGCTCAAAATCCAGAGGAGAATCAAGAAGAAGACTGGCAAAAGATGAATGTGCTTACTGTCACCAGAAAGGGCACTGGAAGAAAGACTGTCCAAACAAGGATAAATCTGCTGCAAATGTTGCAAATGAAGCTGACGATAAAGAAGATTCAGCTTTCTCAGTTTCGCCAACAGATATCCAGGTAGACAAATGGATTCTTGATTTTGACTGTTCTTATCATATGTGTCCAAACAGGAACTGGTTCACAAGCTTTCAAGAGCTTGATGGAGGAGTTGTGATGATGGGTAACAACAACACGTGTCAGACAAAAGGAGTAGGCACTATCCGCCTGAAGATGCATGACGGTACAACCAGACGACTGACAGATGTCAGATATGTTCTAGATTTGAAGAAGAACCTCATTTCATTGGGGGTCTTAGACAACAGTGGATACAAGGTGACCATAGTTGGTGGAGCCTTAAAAGTTGTACGAAGTGCATTCTTGGCAATGAAAGGTACTCGACAGGGAAACCTATATTTCCTATATAGACATACAGTTACAGGAAAAGCAGCTGTTGCCAAAACTTCTAACAACGAAGCACCTGATTCGTCCTAACTCTGGCACATGCGCTTGGGACATGTCGGAGAGAAGGCTTTACAGAATTTGGTGAAACAAGGCCTACTGAAGGGAGCCAAAAGTGGAAAACTTGACTTCTGTGAGCACTGTGTCTTGGGAAAACAGATACGAGTCAAGTTCGGCACCGCCATTCATTCTACCAAAGGAATATTGGATTATGTCCACACTGATGTATGGGGACCGTCAAAGAATTCATCTTTGGGAGGTAAAAATTATTTTGTTACCTTTATTGATGATTTCTCACGTTATGTTTGGGTGTATATGATGAAACATAAGGATGAAGTTCTAGACATATTTCTTCGGTGGAAGAAGATGATTGAAACCCAAACCGGCACAAAGATCAAGAGACTTCGCTTAGATAATGGTGGAGAATACAAATCAGATCCCTTCAAGCAAATCTGTCATGAAGAAGGGATAATCAGACATTTTACAGTTCCTGGAACCCCACAACAAAACGGTGTAGCAGAAAGGATGAACCGTACTCTGGTGGAGAAAGTGCGATGTATGCTTTCTCAATCTGGCTTGAACAAAGCATTCTAGGCAGAGGCTTTGATGTATGCCTCTCATATTGTCAACCGGTTACCTACTTCTGCACTTGATGGGAAATGTCCCAAAGAGGTATGGTCTGGACAACCTGTTTCAGATTATGATCGGATACATATATTTGGATGCCCTGCGTATTTCCATGTTACAGAATCCAAACTAGATCCTAGAGCCAAGAAAGCTATCTTCTTAGGCTTTAGTGAAGGAGTTAATGGATTCAAACTTTGGAATCCTGAGCCAAAGAAGATTGTTCTAAGCCGAGACGTAACCTTTGATGAATCAGCAATGCTGCAAAGGACTACCACAAAGGAGAAAGAGAATCAAAACTCTTTCCAACAGGTGGAGTTTGAGACTCCAAAGGAGCCAAAGAAGTATCTTGATGACCAGAAGGATAACTCAGTTGAGGTAGAGGTTCCATTACCAGCACCAGACCAACAATCAGAGTCCATTGCCACTCATAGACAAAGGAGGGAGATCCGGAAACCTGCTAGATATACTGACATGGTGGCATATGCGCTGCCAGTGACAGAGGATGATATTCCCAACACCTTCAAAGAAGCTATTCAGAGTATGGAGAGTGATAAATGGAAGCTGGCTATGGATGATGAGATGCAGTCACTTCACTAGAATCAGACGTGGAAATTAGTATCACTTCCACATGGAAAGAAAGCTATTGGATGCAAATGGGTCTATGCTAAGAAGAAGTGTGCCTCTGAAAAAGGAAGCACCAGATATAAAGCCAGACTAGTAGCAAAAGGCTATGCTCAGAAGGAAGGAATAGACTATAATGAAGTGTTCTCGCCAGTGGTTAAACATTCATCTATTCGGATCCTGTTGGCTCTAGTAGCTCAATTTGACTTGGAATTAGCTCAACTTGATGTGAAGACAGCATTCTTGCATGGCAACTTGGAAGAAGAAATCTATATGTCCCTGCCTGAAGGTTTCAAAGTCACCGAGAAGGAGAATTGGGCTTGCAAGCTAAGCAAGTTACTGTATGGCTTGAAGCAGTCACCTAGACAATGGTACAAACGGTTTGATAGCTTTATCCAGAAGCATAAATACACACGCAGTCAGTTTGATCATTGTGTTTATCTGAAGAAACTCCAAGATGGTACGTTTGTATATTTGCTCTTATATGTTGATGATATGTTAATTGCATCTAGGAGCAAGGTGGAGATCGACAGGCTGAAGGCTCAATTGAGCTCAGAGTTCGAGATGAAGGATCTTGGAGAAGCCAAAAAGATTCTTGGTATGGAGATCAAGCGTGACAGAGAAAGGGGCACAGTCTAGTTAACTCAGACTCAGTATCTGAAGAAAGTACTCCAGCGGTTTGGTGTAAATGGCAAGACTAAACCCGTTAGTACTCCTTTGGCCTCACATTTCAAACTAAGTGCATTAATGTCTCCAAATACAGATGATGATCAAAGACAGATGGATAATATTCCATATGTTAATGCTGTTGGAGCCCTGATGTATGCAATGGTGTGTACACGACCTGATATTTCACAAGCTGTCAGCATGGTAAGTCGGTATATGCACAATCCCGGTAAAGGACACTGGCAAGCAGTTAAGTGGATTCTACGGTATATTCAAGGTACTGTAGATATTGACCTGAAGTTTCAGAAATATAAGACTATGACAAATCGTCTAGTCGGGTACGTCGATTCTGATTATGCCGGTGATCTCGACAAGCGTCGATCAACTACAGATTATATGTTTACTATGTCAGGAGGACCAGTAAGCTGGAGATCAATGCATCAGTCAACTGTTGCTTTGTCTACTACAGAGGCAGAATATATGGCGATCACGGAGGTTTTCAAAGAAGCGATTTGGCTTCATGGGTTGATTGAAGACTTGGGACTTATTTAGGAGCACGTTGAAGTTCATTGTGACAGTCAGAGTGTCATTTGCTTAGCAAAGAACCAAGTTTATCACTCCCGCACAAAGCATATCGATGTCCGGTTTCATTTTATTCGAGAAATTATAAATGAAAGAGATATTCTGCTACGGAAGATTGGTACAGACGATAATCCTGCAGATATGCTCACAAAGATTGTTTCAGGAATCAAGTTCCAACACTGCTTGGATTTGGTCAACATTTCTCGGAGTTGTGCACCTTTGGGTGCTTGACGCCTTCGGGCATAATGGAAGAACGGTGATCATGTTTGGATGAAGAATCATCGTCAAGGTGGAGATTTGTGAAAAATTGACTCCGATTCATCCGTTCACACTACCGTCCAAAGACTTTTGCAGTGTGAATCTGATGTAGCCGTTGCAACCTACCGTTCACACTATTGTCCAAAGACTTTACAGGCCATTTGTCTCCTCCTCTTGTATTATAAATACCTGCAAGTGATGTAACAAATGAGTAGAGAGAAGAGTAGGGTGGTGTAGTGTAATCTGATGTAAGAAAATCTGTAGAGGTTAAAACTTCCGAATATAAAGATCCGTTCCTCCCGTAAATGTAGGCAAATTACCGAATCATGTTAAATCTTTGTGTTTTTCGTGTGTAAATGTTCGTTAGATCCTAACATCCCCAACCAGGCAGTTCATTTGTGGATCTACATAAAGAACACAAGTAACAATACTTCCAGTACCTGATTAAGCCAGTAAGAACGTGCAAGGAGATGCAAACATGACATTTTCAACCAAACTATTGTTTGCTGGGCCATAGCCAATTAGTTATGTTGACAGTCCACCCTTAAGATTTAAGAAGAAGTAGAATTATAAACATTGGCCGCTGAGAAGGAGAAGATAAAATACCATAAAAGAATTAAATAAAAACAAACGGAGGAGGAGGAGAAACGTCTGATTCATAGGCCGCATCAACTCCGCCTGGCACCCTTGTTGGTCCTGCTCAAAAGCTTTGCTCGGGTAGCTACAACAATATCATGAATGTTTGGAAACTCTACAAGGAGATTCGCAAAGTGGACTCCTTCCCAGCTCTTCAAATGCATACTGATTGGGTGTAATTAAACTCTGAAATTAACAATTGCAAGGGTGTATTCAATCAGATAGCTATGATGAGAAGAAGAAAGGGGAATAATAAGAAAGGAATTTCAAAGGAGTGGGGCTACAAAGCAATGCATGAGATGTAATTGTAATTGAACTCCAGGAAACTACGATTCCATCGACTAATAATTTTTTTTAGTTTAAAACATACACAAAAAAAAAAAAAATCAAACTCAATTCTTCCTTCCCGAGGGTGTGGCCGAAGTGAGAGACGACAGAACAAAAAAAAATACAGAGAGATAGCGGCAGTGAGTGAACGCGAGGATGTGAGAGTGTGAGTAATAATGTAAATAAAGATCTTAATGTGAAAATTAATTTTAAATAATTTGAAATCTATATATATATATATATTAAAAAAATAAAGAAGAAAAAGAATAATTATAGATATTTATATTAAAATAAAATAACAAATAAAGTTTATTCATTTTCCTTACCATATTTCGTGGATTATGACTTGAGATATGTGAGAGATTTTGGACCAATCTTCTCCCGTCTCCTTGTTGTAGCGTTCTTTCAGAAGAGTGCAAGCCATAATTTTCAGTGATTGAATATTTGTATTTCGCAGAATATAATCTGGCAGTGCCTTCAATCGTTTGCAAAACTTAATTTCCAAAGAATGAAGGGATGGCATTATTTGAATTGCAGAAGGAGACTTTGTAGTGTCATCATAATAATCATTCCATTCTTCCCAGCGATACATCATGTTGAATTTGAGTGTTGTCAATTTGGGAAAAACAACAACAACAATTGGTGGTGAAGAAATAGACGAAGATGATGTCGACGCTAATATCTTATTTTTACTCACACCCATCTGAATTTCTTCTATTCCTAAAAGCTCAACCCCTACTTTTTTCACACCCAACATATCTCCGAAAACAAGAGTCTCAAGAGACGGTAGCTTACCCAATGAAGGCACGTGCTCACGTTCACATCTCCCTAAATAAATAGATCTCAGATTCGTTAATAAAATCATCCAACCAGGATAAGTAATACCCTCGTAGCCCCATATCCCAAGTATTCCCAAGTTTGAAGATGGCTCCAAGGCTTCTAGCAGCAATTCTTCATTCCTCGGTGTACACCGCTCTTCTTCTCTTCCAGAAAACCAAAGATTCAATTCAGTGATGTGTTCCTTTTTTTTGAGCTCTGCTTGCTTAGCCTCGCCCACATGACGATCACATGCACCCAAACCTGTTATTTGAAGCTTTCCTTGAAGTTGGTTGAGGTTCTTCAGATCGCCAAGAGAAAATGCATCGTAACAATCACAGCCAAGACAAAATACATCATACCAAGAACGGCCAATATTGACCTCCTCCAATGTCCTCAGACAAGTTAATTGAGCAATTCTTTTTGGCAACCTACTAGGGCCTCCTCCATTATGAAGATGCCTCAAGTTAATTAGTTTCCCAATCGAACGAGGCAAGTACTCCTCTCTACGGTTGTTAGACAGATCAAGCCACCTCAAATGAACCAATTTCCTAATGGAAGAAGGGATCTCTTCAACATAACAATCTCTGAGGCACAATGATCTTAAATGTGTTGATTTTCTAAATAATTGTGATAAGTCTTCTGTTGTGAGCCGCAGTGATCCCCAAATAAAAAGGCTGCGCAATTTTTCAGTACCTTTTAAAGATTTGAAGGATAATGAGTCACTATTTGTGAAATCTAAACCTAAATGACGCACTTTGCTGATTGACTCCGCCTTACCACCTTTGACCTGCACACCAACACATTCATTCCGTCCAACAACTTGGGCTAAATCATGCACCATATCATGCATCTTACAGCTAGTAATTCTCTGACTATGATCATATTCGAACTCTTGAAAGAAAGAACGCTTTATTAAATTTTCAAAATAATTTTTTCCGATGACCTCTAAATTATCGCATAATTTTTTTTCAAAAAACCCTTGAACTATCCATAACTCGATTAATTCAGCTTTTTCAAATTTATAATCTTTTGGAAAAATAGCACAGTAAGAGAAACACCGTTTCAAGATTGGAGACAAATCATTATAACTCAACCAAAGAGCAGGAATAACGTCTATTTCACTTTGACCTTCTTGTACTTCCCATATATCACTATCCAAAATATATTGCCATTCTCCTATATCTGTTCTAAACCGCAAAGTGCTCCCCAGAGCTTTTGCAGCAAGAGGCAAACCCTTGCACTTACTTGCAATTTTTTTACCAATCTCTTTTAGACGTTTGCAATCTGCAGGGCTCTTCTCAGAAAATGCTATTTTACTTAAAATTAACCAGCATTGCTCGTCCGTCAATTCTTCTACCGGTAAAATGTCATTTTTGGAACAACCCATCGTCGACGCAACATTTACTTTACGGCTAGTCACCAAAACTTTACTTCCCGATGAACCCGATCTTAGAGATAGTTTCAACCGATTCCATTTTGTAGAGTTTTCTTCCCATACATCGTCCAAAACGAGAAGAAACTTTTTATTCTTAACAGATTCTTCAATCTTTTGCAATAAGCTTTCCAATTCGTTGACATCTGGGGCAGAGCCTAGAAGACTTTCAAGAACTGCCTTGGCAACTCTTGTTTCGTCAAATGGATCTGAGACACAGACCCAAATTTTTTTATCAAATTCGGCCTTTATCCTGTCATCATTAAAGGCAGATTGGGCAAGAGTTGTCTTGCCAATCCCCCCCCATCCCAACGATAGAGAGGACATGGAAGTTTGACACATCATCATCACTAGGCTCACTCAACAACATGTTCACTAATACATTTTTAGTCTCCTCCCTACCCGTCACCTCTGCTAAGTCAATCATAGAGGTGGTCATAGATCGCTCAATTGGTGGGTTGCCCTCTCCTCGAACAAATTGGTAGCGATCTTTCTCCTGGGCAATTCTGTCTAACCTTCCATTCAGTTCTTTTATCTTCCTAGCAATGTCATGACGCAGACAAACTTGTTTACAGCAAAAGCAAGAGGACCGTAACAAGGAGCATACCTTCCTCTCAGGTTTGCTTTGTGAGCTGAGAATCGCAGCTTCCCAATCGTCCAGCACGTCCTCAATGTCATAAGCGACGTCTTTGAGCTCCTCCAGCCAAACTCTTACAGATTCATCCCTCACTTGCCTTCTCTCTGCATCAGCGAGCACAGCTTGGATGGCAGTGAGCTTTCTCTCCAGCTGCTCAACTGCATCTTTAACACCCACTACAAGCCTCACCTCTTGTTCTGTCTCACGAGCCATGGTGGAGACCAGCTGCTCCACCACCGGAGAAACAAGTGCCTCAGCCATTAGTATAGTAACACAAGTTAGGAAATTAATAGAAGTGAAAGCTGAGATATGAAGGACCGGTATTTCTGCTTAGGTTGATGTTTAGGAAGCTATTTTTGCTTCCTTAAATAGGATAATTATGCTTGCCAAGAACTGAAATCATCTAAAACTTGGTTATAATCTAAGTGCCAAGCAAAGAATCAATAAAAGGGCAATATGTATGGTTCCTTACTTCCACAATTGCTGTGGAATGTGTGCTAAGGAAAGAATCAATAAAAGGGCAATATGTATGGTTCCTTACTTCCACAATTACTGTGAGATCCGATCTTTTGCTTTTGCTTTGGCGAAAACAAAAGCGTGGTTTGATAATGTTTGGTACTTTTAGCATATGGGTTATTTAACACATACTGGAGGTATATATACAAAGTATATTTTAAATTTTGCAGCTAACACATAAGTATATAATAAATAATGTATTATTATATATTATAAATAAATTATTATTTCTGGTGAATTATTTTATAAATTACTTATTTTATAGTTTACATCGTTTTTTTAAAATTAATTTCTTTTTTAATATATGCTATATTAACATATCTAATATTAAATTCTATCTACATCAATGTAAGAATGAATTAAAAAAATGATATTTTGTATAGTTTATAATATTATATAAAATTTTTGATGAAATAATTATGTGACCTTACAATTAATTTTTTTTTAAAAAAAAGTATGACAATGAAAGATTACTTGTTAAAAGGAATTTTAATTTACCCATAATTTAGTGAAATATGATTACTTTATTTCACTCTTCAAACCTTTTTTTGGCCTTTTTTTTTTTTTGGGTGTTTGAGCTCTAGTAGACCTGCACAACACATTTCCGCGGTATCTTTTTGAAAAGTTTACATATCCTTCGAAAGTTGCTCTCTGATTCCAATTGGGAGCAATCGCTCAAAGCAATTCCTCCATTTGTCAGAAGTATCGTAAGCATCAAGTTTATGGAAAACGAATAGCGTGATTTGATGGTATTGGTAATCCTAGTCATATAAGTTATAGCAGCAGAGCCCTTCCTTGCGGCGGAAACCGGACGACGCATATTTCACTTTGAAAAGGAATTTAATCACGAGTTACAGTAGAAGAAGACAAGCATATTTCGCTTCCTACTCTAAATGGATTTTTTTTTTTCTTACCTTTTTTAATTATTATTATTTTTAGGTGAAGAAGGTTTATTTATATAAAATAACAATGGCAAGTACAAGTCAGGGATAGAAAAACCATTTTTTAGATACAAAAATAATCTTAAAAGACACACCAATTAGTATACAAAAATGTGAATAAAAATAAATTTTAATTTAAAAAATATTAAAATTAAAATATTATTTAGATAAATTTATAATTATCTCATCATAAAAATATTCAGTCACTTTTTTCAAATTCGCATAGAAGTAAGGATACGATTAAAAACCACTCTCTCATTAGTGGTTTCACTTCAAAGTCTATTGCTTATTTATTGATAAAGATGTCAAAATAAATTGGTAGGAGTACGAAAATTAAAATCTTAGACAAAATGCATTTCATCCAAAAGATATGCGTTGTCAAAATAATTTAAAAAAAAAAAAGGACACATTTTGAATACATTATCAACATGTTACAGACATATTTAAAACATAAAAAAAATATGCATGTAATGTTTTTATAATTTAAAAAATAATATTAAAATTACTACTCAATAATATATATATATATAAGAATGATATGATAAATGTACAAAATAAATAGAACATAAGAAAAAAAGATATATGATAGTTCATATATATATATATATATTATTGTGTTCTAATTGTGTTTGTGTTTTTTTTTTTTATTTTTAACATTAATATATCATAGTCTTTATATTGTCATACTTATATTTATATTTTATAATTAATTACACATACTAATTCATTTTGATATTAGTTTGATTTTAATTATATTTTGTTAAAAAATTTATCTCGTCATTTTTGTTGTATCGCAATAAGAATAATGATCATAATATCATAAACTATTAAATATACCATAGAAGTGGATGGTCATGTTTTCGCACGCATTTGTTGAACTCTCTCACTTTGTCTTCCCTCTTTTTCCTTTTCCATCTCTTCGCTGCAAAGGTGCATAAAAGATTAGAAAATGATAACGAAGCTACTGAAACTCAAGTTTGAAATCAAAAAGTTTTTAACAAGAATGTCACAACCAAGTTGTACTAAAGGCGTTGAACCACTTTATCCTTATATTGCTTTTAGTCTTCACCAACTCAGTTCTTGTTGGTAACAAAAGAATGCTGAGGAGTAGGGCAAAGCCGTAGGCATACTTTGACTAAATTGAGCTCAAAACTTCACCCAAATTGGCCCATTTTCTTAAAATGTACAAAATGTAAGACAAATGTGATTGTTTTCAATTTTAACTGGCATTTATCTTTGAACCATTGACTGTTATTTGTATGTCATAGAGATACATATAAACTAAATAGATGCCAAGAAGTTTTCCACAATTAATAAAGGAAGAAAAAAAATATATTGTCTGCATTGCTGGCTTGGATCATCAATTAAAATTTTTAAGCATTCCCATCTGAAATCCCTGTGGACCTAGAAGGAGGCTTAATCCAAGACTAGGACCAGAAAGCTCTACGCCGAGGCTACAAATTTAGCTTTAGGCTTCGAGCACCCCCTTTCAGTAGGCTAACTTCACACCTATCTCTCCACCCAAATTTTCTAGAGAAAATTACATGTAATGGTCTGTTATGATGAAAACATACCTAAAGGCATATGATCTCTGGGATGTCACTAAGAAAGAGGATGATCTACCAGCTTTTCCAGCAAATCCAACTGTTGCTCAATTGAAAAACCATAGTAAGCAAGTAGCTAAACATTACAAGGCTCTGTCATGTATCCAGTCGGCAGTCACTGATGTCATATTCAATAGAATTATGATATGTGAGACACTAAAGGAAGCTTGGGAGAAGTTGAGAGATGAGTTTAGTAGCAGCATTAAAACCAGAAACATGCAAATTCTCAATCTACGAAGGGAGTTTAAAGTTTTAAAAATGAAGGACTTAGAGAGTGTTAAAGATTACAACGACAGGCTTATAAGTATAGTGAATCAAGTCAGGTTGCTTAAAGAGGACTTACCAGATAAAAGGATTGTAGAGAAAGTGCTGGTTAGTACGTCTAAGAGGTTTGAAGCTAAAATCTCTTCCTTAGAGGACTCTAAGGATCTCTCTCAAATCTCGGTGACAGAACTAATTAGTGCACTTCAAGTTCAGGAACAAAGAAGGACCTTCAAACTTGGAGGAGCAGTAGTAGAGACCATCAAGGTCAATAACAACTTCTAAAGGTGCTATGCAGGCTTCTTATAAAGGAAAAGCTTCCTATAAAAGTTCTCAAACTGAAAGAACACAATAGAGAGATGCAGAATCTAACAAGACAAGAGGGAAGAAAGTCTATGATCCATGTGAACATTGCAGCAAAACTTCACATCTCTCCAAGGATGGTTAGAGAAGGCCAGATGTTCTTTGTTCCTTCTGCAACAAAAGAGTTCATATTGACAAAATATGCAAAAGCAAAAGAAAACACTTATAGCAACAAAAGAAATAGCAAGCTAAGGTTGCAGAAGAAGAACTATTTGTTGCTAGCTGCAACACAGTATATTTTAACAATCAATCATGGCTTATTGACAGTGCTTGCACATATCACATGTCCTCTTGTCCATCAATTTTCAAAACATTAGACAAATCCTATGTAACCAAAGTTAGAATTAGAAATAATGCCTTGCTTGAAGCACACAGAACAGGCACAGTGACTGTCTCAACTCTATCAGGTACAAAATCCATTTCTGATGTGTTATTTGTACCTGAAATTCATTAAAACATACTTATTGTTGGTCAACTGCTAGAGAAGAACTCTGCATTGCAGTTTGAAAACAATGGTTGTAATATTTTGGATCTAAAAAGAGATGTGAACATCAATGTTCCAATGAAAGCCAAAAGCTTTCCTTTAGAATTTGACTAGATGACACACAGAGCCCTACCTGTTGCCTATGATGAGTCTAATCTTTGGCATAAAAGATTAGGACATTTTCACTATGGTGGATTGCAAAAGATGCAAAAAAACCAAATGATGACTGACATGTCAGAAATATCTAATCTAAAAGGAGTCTATAGTGCTTGCCTTGCTGACAAGCAAACCAAGCAACCCTTCCCTTTTAATCATACCTGGAGAGCTAAGAAGAAACTTAATCTAATCAATTCTGATGCGTGTGGACCTATGTCTATAGTATCTTTGAATAAAAGTAGGTTTTTCATCTTATTCATTGATAATTATACTCAATTTTGTTGGGTGTATTTTATGGAAGATAAATCAGAAGTTTTATCAATATTCCAAACTTTCAATACTCTTGTTAAAACTGAGAAAGGAGTCAAAATTAAATGCTTAAGGTCTGATAATGACACTGAGTTTACCTCTGCTGCCTTTGAAGAAATCTACAAAATTTCAGGCATAAAACATCAATTCATAGCTCCATATACTCCTCAACAGAATGGAGTAAGTGAAAGGAGAAATAGAACAATCATGGAGATGACAAGGAGTCTTCTTTATGAGAAAGGCATACCAAAATTCTTTTAGGTTAAAGTTGTTAACACTTCAGTATATCTTCAAAGTAGACTCTCATCCTCAGCCATTCCAGGGAAAACTCCATATGAGCTTTGGTTTGGTGCAAAACCTTCTGTACAGCATCTAAAAGTCTTTGGATGCCTTTGTTTTGTCTTAACACATGATCAAAAAAGGCAGAAACTTGATCAAAAAGCCAAGGTAGCTGTGTTTATTGGCTATAGCACAGTTTTAAAGGCTTACAGAGTTTATGATGTAGAATATAGAAGATAATAATTAATAGGGAGGTCAAATTCAATGAGGATCAAGGGTAGAACTAGAATATTGTTGTATCAGATGATTTGGATATTGATATACAATAAGTAAATCAATCTGAAATTGTTGGTCAAGACAGCTCAGATGAGGATGCAGAGGATGATGCTCTTGATGATGTACCTATAAAGGGAACAAGGCTTCTCTCTAACATTTATAATAGAAGCAATATTGCTATCTCAGATCCTACGGATCATAATGAGGTTGTTAAATCAGTAGGTTGAAGGAAAGCTATGCAAGATGAATTCTATGCAATTCAGAAGAACCAAACTTGGTTCCTTACACAAAGACCTAAAGATAAGAATATGATTGGAGTCGAATGGATTTATAGGACCAAGTTGAATACAGATAGCAGCATCAATAAATTGAAAGCTAGATTGGTAGCCAAAGGCTACTTACAACAAACTGGACTTGACTTCTCAAACACATTTGTTCCTGTTGCAAGGCTTGACACCATTAAACTTATACTAGGTCTTACTGCTTAAAAGAGCTGGAAAGTATATCATCTTAATGTCAAGTCTGCCTTTTTAAATGGTTATTTGTAGGAAGATATCTTTGTGGAACAACCAAAAGGCTTTGTGATTGAAGGAGAAGAAGAAAAGGTTTACAAATTGAGAAAGGCCTTGTATGGCCTTAAGCAAGCACCAAGGGCCTGGTTTAACAGAATCAACAATCATTTGTTGCAGCTTGGTTTTGAGAAAAAATGAAGCAACTCTGTATGCCAAAGCTACAAAAGATCAAATTTTTATAGTATTTATCTATGTTGTGACTTGCTTGTAACCGGGAGTCATCTTAATCTGTTTTGCAATTCAAAAAGGAAATGAAGATGATATTTGAGATGTCTGATATGGGAGAATTGTCCTTCTTTTTAGGTCTTCAAGTGAAGCAATTAAATCATGCCATTTTCATTTATCAAGGGAAATATATCAGTGAAGTTCTCAAAAGATTCAGTATGAGTGCTTGCAAGTCTGTCTTTAAATCAATGGCTACAAATAAGAAGCTTAACAAGGATGATGGAAAAGAAAAGATGAGTGAAGGACTGTTCAGAAGTCTTATAGGGTGTTTGCTTTATATTACTGCTTCTAAACCAAATATTGTTCAAGTAACAAACTTACTTTCAGGGTTTATGCATTCTCCTAGCAAGAAGCACTATAGAGCAAGTAAAAGGATTCTCAAGTATCTCAATGGCACCTGAGATCTTGGCATCATGTTTAGCAAATCAGAACAACTTGAGTTAATAAGATTTGTTGACAGTGACTGGGAAGGTTCAGTGGATGACATGAAGAGCACTTCTAGTTATTGTTTTAGACTTGGAAGAGGTTTCTTTTGTTGGAATTCCAAAAAGCAATCAATGGTTACACAGCTACCACTGCTGCAGTCAATCAAGCCATCTGGTTAAGAAGAATCCTCACAGACCTGTAATAAACACCAGCTCAACCAACAGCTATCTTCTGTGACAACTAAGCAGCCATAACCATATCCAAAAATCCAGTACAATATAGGAGAACTAAGCATTTCAAGATAAAACTCAAATTTCTTAGGGAAATGCAAGAAAATGGAGAAATAAAGCTGTAATATTATGAATCAACTATTCAAATTGTTGACATCTTTACCAAGGCACTGCGTAAAGGTAGATTTGAATTTTTAAGAAGGAAAATCGGTATGCAATAATGCAAAACCAAGGAGGAGTGTTAAAGATTGGTTTTGAACATTGCTGGTTGGTCAAAGAAAGGTTGCAGCCTTGTTACTGTTAATTGCAATAAATTAAGTATGGAATACCATATACAACATGGTTTTTTCTAGAAAAGCATGACAAACTTATCACAGTATAAGCAAGGTTGTCAGTGATTTAATCAACAGCATAGGTATGGTCGAATTGTCTTTTTGTGCTTAACCATGTACATTATATATTTAAATAATAATTCATTATTTATGTGGTTTCAACACCAGAAAGTCTGTCCACTATTTTCTTCTTCCTGCTATTGTTGTCTTCATTGCTTCTGCAAATAAATCAGAGGCAATATTATAGTTAGCCTATTGGTTTGTTGTTGAACTAAGAACTTTCCTCGGAACTGAATGTATAAAAGGAAACTTACACGTCGATTAAGGTGTAAGCATGGGTGGCGCTGGATATCATGCCAAAGATCAGCACGCAATCCTTGTAGTATAGCTCCTTTGTCCCCTCTGTGAGTAACAAGCCACTTGAAGATCATGGTGCCGCTACCTTGTTGATGCAAGCTAACCTCAAAATCCTGTCCAATTACTTTTCCCACCAAACATCAGTGGCAGTCATGGTAGTTGAAAAACCTTGATCTAGAAGCTTTCCAGCAAATTATTTCAAGTTGTTGTGTTGTGATGATGTGTTTAATTCAAATTTAAAGTATTTTGAATTCAAACCAAATTTAATCATACAATTTTGTGTTTAAATTCAAATTATAAAATTTGAATTTATGTAAAATTCATCTATAAGTCTTCTGTTATATATATGGAAGAAGAAAACACAAAGTCAAAGCTTCTGCACGAGTTTTAAGTGCTTTTGCCTAGCCTCAATCTTTTCTTCTTTGCTTCTCCTTTGTTTCCTTCTATCTTAAGTAATCCTTGATCATAAACACACTTTTAGTAGCCTAACAGCCTATAAACACACTTCCAATAGCCCAACGGTCAAGTATTAGAGTAAGCTGCATTTATGGGTCCTGAAAATAGGAAATCAAAAAGGAAAGAAAGAAGAAAAACTAGTTAGTCACCTATGACAAAGGAAAAACACTTGAAGAATCTTACAAAAACCTTTAAATTAAAAGTAAGTAAGGTGTAACACCTTACAATGCTTGTGGAAGCATAAGATATTGTGCTTTTGCACAATAAGGCTACGTCACATCAATATTATTAGTCTTAAGAAGATGCAAAGAAAAGGACTAATGCCTGGTCTATTTGAAGTTATAGAACTAAAGTCTATCTATGAAACTTGTCAACTTAGTAAACAAACCAAACTCCTATTCTCATTTGTAACATTAAGAGCAAATGAGAAGTTGCAACTCCTTTACAATGATTTTTATGGTCTTATGGATCATGAATCTTTAAAAGGAATTATGTACTATGTTATCTTTATAGATGACCTAACTAGATTGACCTGAATTTTCTTCTTCAAGCAAATGTTTAAGATACCAAGTATTTTTCACCAATACAAAGCATTGATTGAGAAGTAATCTAGCTTCTAGATCAAGGCAATTAGGTTAGATAATGGCTCCTAATATACATCTAAGTTATTTAAGCAAATTTGCAGAGATGCTAACATCTAGTAACAGTTTATTACACCTTACTTAGTCTAGTAAAATGGGGTGAGTGAGAAAAAGAATAGGTGCATTATTGTCATAACCAAGTGCTTGCTAATAAAGAAAAGTCTCTAAAATCTTTTTGGTTAATGGTAGTAGTTACTTCATTATAACTATTAAACAAGCAACCCACCAAAGTCCTCACAGATTCCACACTATATGAGTGCTGGTTTGATATCAAGTATTCCTTAGCATATCTTAGGGTGTTTGGTGATTTGTACTATACCTATGTGCCTCAAGTAAGGAGAAGCAAGTTGGATCCAAAAGTCCCAATAGTTATATTTGTTGGTTACACAAATACAACACACTATAAGGTGTATAACCTTACTACTAATAAAGTCTCTATAAATAGAGACTTGAGATTTGATAAGACTTTGAGATGGAATTAGAAAAAAGGTAACTATTAAGATAAATTAAAACTTAGCCTCATGTTCTAGTCAACTAATATAGCCTATATAGCAAGAGTTTGGTTCCTAAAAAAAAGATAATGTAGATAACTTACATATTAGGTGCATTAGATTTCTCACTAACATTTATGAGAGATGCAATGAAATCTTTTTTGAACTAGTAAGCTATAATGAAACTTTAAAGCTCCTTTGTTTGAAAGCTGTAATGTAAAAGGAGCTCTAGGTTATAAAGAGGAACAATATTTGGGTTTTGGTGCTAAGGCCTAAAAACAAGAAAGTTATAAATGCAAAGTGGATTTATAAGGTGAAAATGAATGTAGATGGAACCTTGCACAAACTTAAGGCTAGGTTGGTGGCCAAAGGATTCATATAGCAAACTAGAACTGACTATACAAATATCTTTGCTCTCATGGTAAAGATGGATATTATTAAACTCCTCCTAGTAATTATAACTCATAATAGACGGGTGGTGCACCAATATATGTTTAGTTTGCCTTTTTAAATGGTGTGTTAGAAGAGGAAATCTTTCTTGAATTACCACTTATTTTCATCATTCCTGGATAAGAAGATAATATACTTCTTAAAAAAGCTCTTTATGAATTAAAGCAAACTCTTAGAACTTAGTACAATAAGATGCACACTTATTTGCTCTAGTTTGGCTTTATAAAAAGTGTGTCAGAAATAACTCTCTATGTGAAATAAAAAATGGCATATGTTCTATACATTTTTTTTATGTGGATGACCTTATGATTATTGACGACTACACACTTGTTCATTAGGTTAAACCAAAAATGAAAAAGCAATTTGACATGATAGATTTAAAAAGGATGCAATATTTTTTGGGTCTATAGATTTATCAATTTCAAAATGGTATTTTTGTTGCTTAAGCAAGTTATTAAAGTATATTCTGCAAAAAATTCATACGCAAATTGTAAAGAGGTAGCTACTCCACTCATATTGAGTGCCAAACTATATAAAGAGGATAGGTCACCAATGATTGATGCAAGAAAGTATAAGAGTCTTATTGGATGCTTGTTATATCTCTTAACTTTTAGACCTGATATCATGTTCTCTATAAACATGCAATCTAGGTTCATATAAAGTCCCTCTGAGCTACATTACGAGGTTGTGAAAATGGTGATGAGATATATTGAAAGCACACATAATTTGGGCATAATGTTCAAAAGCACAACATACATTACATTAGAGGGCCAACTAATAGCGATTGGGTTAGATCAAGTGAAGATATAAAGATCACTTTTAGGCATACCTTTACACTTGACTTAGTTATTTTTGGTTGGAGCTCAAAAAAGCAAACCACTGTAACTCAATCCATAATTGAAGCAAAGTACATTGTTGTTGCCTTAGCTATGAATCAAGAAAATCATTACTGATCTGAAGTTAGAGCAAAAGGAGGCCACTACCATTTATCGTGACAATAAAGTTGTTGTTGCTATCTTAAGAAATCCAGTACCAAATACTTTAATATAAAAGTACACTTTATGAGAAAAATGCAAGAAAATTGGGAAGTGGAACTGAAATTCTGTCATTCCAAGGATCAACTTGTAGGCATCCTAACTAAAAGATTGCAAAAGGATAAATTTGCTAAATTAAGGAAGAAGTTAGGGATGCAAGGCAATAGTACCAAGGAAGAGTGAAGATCGTAGTTCTCCTGCCAATTACATTTTCCGCCAGACACCAATGGCAATTAAAAGAACCTTGATCTACAAGGTTTCCAGCAGATTATTTTAAGTTTTTGTATTGCAATAATGTGTTTAATTCGAATTTGAAATATTTTAAATTTAAACCAAGTTTAATAATGTAAACTTGTATTCAAATTCAAATTATGAAATTTAAATTTATGTGAAATTCATCTGTAAACCTTCTGCTATATATATGGAAGAAGAAAACACAAAAACAGAGCTTCTGCACAAATTTAAGTGCTTTTACCTGACATTAATCTTTTCTTCTCTGCTTCTCCTTCATTTCCGTCTGTCTTTAGCAATCCCTGATCATTAACATACTTCTAGCAGCCCAACACCACTTGTATTGAACAAAATGTCAAACCCGCTGTCTTAGATCTTCAGGGAGTTAGCTGTCTTAGATCTTCAGGGAATTAGCGATGCCTGATCCACTCCTCAGTATCCCTTTGTTTAAGTCTCCATTCCTTGAGTCTCATGGTAAGATATTGGAGGTATGTCTACCACATATAAACAAATACTAAACCATTTAATGTTTGCAGTGAAATTGAAAACCAAAAGGAAAAGATGTGTTTAATCCTTAAAAAAGAGAGTAGAGTAATAACAAACAGTCTGATAGAAGAAGCAACTTGGCAGTTTGAATAGCAATTCAAGCATAAAGCATTTTCCAGTACCTCAATATTGCCAATCAAATAGGCAAAAAGAGCTAGACCCAAGATGGAATGAGTATTGCAAAACGTCTCCCCCATAAACATGCTAGTTGGTAAATTCTGCCCATATGAACTGAAAATAAGAAAGCAACCTACATGAAACATGCGGCGGATGCATTTAAAATTCTTATGTCTGATTCTGAACTTTGTTTGAATAGACAGTTCCTTGCAACAGTAAGGCCACTCTATAAGCAACAATTTTTCTCCACCATGATGTTTATCCTTCAACCTTTGATAATCAAATCCAATTCTTCATTCTCAAGGTCCACTCTCTTTCCTGAACTAATTGCTAATTGTCCATTTGTGTTGCACTTATCTTAGACATCGCTAAGTATTTTAGGTCTAATTCCTGCTTTCAAATGCACTGGCTCTTTCATTTCAGGTCTTTGATAGTGCGGGCTTTTACGCATATTATATCCAATACTCCACTGATTGTTATCGTGAATGATGCAAAGAATGTCAGTTTTTTGAAAACCTTAAAATTCCCACTACGTTTTCCTGTGAGGCATGCATGCTTATTGCTGCAAGGAACTTTTCCTACAGTTAATTCCAGTGTTGCTGGAAGGCTTAACTCTGTTAAGCTAGAATGTTTCTGATAAAGATACTTTATACGATCTACTGCTGGTTTTGTCAGGAATATTGACTGATAAGAATGGTATGTTTCTTTTGTCTATGGTTGCATGCGTATCATTCAGTTTCCCTCTCTTTCACTCAATCTTTGGCAGTTATAAGGGAATGAATGAAACTCAGGGGGAAGGGAAAGGAAAACAAGTAGGGGTATCTACCCTTCCCTTTTTTGAACGTGAACAAAAATAAAGATGGATACTTGAGAGTAAAGTTGCTTTCGGACAACTTTTTCTTGGTTCCCAACTTCTGGGAACTTAGACTTGTTTCTCGATTTACTTGCACTCTTTTTAGCAATAACTCCACTGAGGTTTAGTAATATGCATGCAGGACAAGAAGCTATTGCAGACAACACACACACTATTGTAAATTGCCTCCTTGGGCTTACCACTTATCTCCACAAGATGGTATTAATTTTTCTTTCCGAATAATTTTACTTTATTTCTTATACCATCCCACCACTCTTTATTCTTCCCTAAACCTAGTCAACTTGCTTCCTCAATTCTGGCTGCTTCGTGGCATAACTGATGAAGAAAGATGTCTAATTCTTGTCATTCACATTCTAAGCCACACTTAGAAAATTGATATATATATATATATATATATTATTTTATTTTATTTTATTTTATTTTTTATTTTTTATTTTTTCTTGTGAATATGTTCAGCTTATCCAAGAAACAGCAATCCAGTGTCTTGTTGCCACATTAGAGCTGCCTCATACAAGAGTTTATCCCATGAGGATTCAGGTTAGTTTTTCAAGTTGGAGTTGTTTGGTAGGGGTTCCCGTGATCACTTTCTCAATTTGAAGCTAGATAAGTTTTCCTGTTTTCCTTCATATGTGTCTGGCTGGGTGCATTCAATAGCATTTGCATCTTGCTTGCAAAGCACTAAACCCGCATCTTCCCACTTGGATTTAAGTGGTCGTTCAGCCATCACCGAGGATCATTAATATGACCCCCATTAATTCTCTTTGCTGGGGCTATTTTACTGAAATGTTGGTAATGACAGCCTTTGGCTACGCCTGCTTTTCATTCTCAGGTATTTTACATTCATATTGCATACACCAAATACATATTTAAATATGATTGCATACGGGCAGACGATTTGAATTGAGTCAAGATTTGATTTTTCATTACGTGTATCTGCTGATTTTCAACACAGGGCATCGATTGCTTCAAGGAGTCTTTATTTTTAAATTAGTATTCTGAGCTGGCTTCACCAAGTATAAAGGGTGGACCTGACCCGCCTCCTTTGTTGTCACAGCAAACAATTGGCCCTGGAAATTCGCTGAGATACAGAACAGAAAAAAATTCCTGTGTAGTTAGATGATTCATTGTTGAAGAATGTGAATTCCTGTACATAGAAACTCTGATGCATTGTGTGCCCTCAATTTGAGGCCCCTGTTGACTTCTAATGTTTCTCCACAAGTGTCTTATCAATAATAACACAGCTGTGATCATTGATGCATTAGATCTCATCAGAACTCTGAAGTTAAATTTGCTTGGACGAGTTGTTGGTAACCTCCTTGGAGATCATTGTGTTGCAACCTCTCGTGGACCCAAAAAAGGCAATAATTACACTGTAATGGCCAGCAGCCAAGCAGCTGCACTTCACGCCATGCTTTTGCTTGTGATCTGACAGCTTCCCTGATGACAGTGTTGGATAATTTCCTATTCACCTGTTGCAGATGAAAAGTTACTAGAGATTTCGTGCTGCAACACATCAAATGGTCCCAAAACCTTAATTAAATGGAGTAATCTTGGCTTTTTGTCCTTTCAAATTTCACATTTGTTGGAAGGATCTTAGATCACTTACAAAATGGATTCATCCTTTTGCACCTTCATTGCTCTAGGACATTCACCATGCATCAACTAAAATGGATTCATCACCATGCACCTTCATCAGCTGTTATCAACCTCATTTGGATTAGGGGCCATATATGCCAAAAAATTTTTTGGATTAGCAGGGTCAGAGCCTGCTGTCAAACATGCTCTCATAATCACCTGCGAGCAAAAATGTGGAAAAGCCGTTAACAAAATATTATGATGCATTACAAGGATTGGTGCAGACAAAAGATCTCAGAAGCAAACTTTTAGCCTCTATAATGGTGAAACACAACTAACACAGCAAGTATATTTGGAACAATTCTGCATCACAAATATTTAAAACTGTATTTATTTTATTGTTGCTTGACTAATGCATTACCAAGTAATTTGATATCTTCGATTCAAGATTATCACAAACATCCTATGTTTAGGCTACAATTGTGCTGCTTCCATGAAACAAGTTCACTTAATTAACTTACCCGTTGCTCTCAAGTATCACGAATAGATTCATCCAACTTGATATAAGAAGCCATAGGAGCACCATCAAAAGTGAAAATTTTAAAAATAGTGTCCAATTTAATGCACAAATCAGGCCTCATCATCATGAAATGTAACAAGGAAATTCTCATTAGCATCATCACCTCATACCTGTTCAAATGTCATGCAGAATATTTCATTAAGTAGTTAAACAATTGCTTGTTAAAACAACTAGAAACTCAAAGAAACATACAAGCAAATATGTGGAAAAGCCATTAACAAAATATCATGATGCATTACAAAAATTGGTGCAGACAAAAGATCTCAAAAGCAAATGAGATTTTACATGCTATTTGAGCCTCTAAAATAGTAAAACACAACCAATGTAGCAAGTATATTTGGACCAATTCTACATCACAAATATTCAAAATTGTATTTATTTTGTTGTTGCTTGACTATTGCATCACCAAGTAACTTGATATCTTCAATTCAAGGTTACCACAAAAATCTTTTGTTTAGGCTACAATTTTGCTGCTTCCATGCAATAAGTTCACTTAATTAACTTACCTGTTGCTCTCAAGTATCACAAATAGATTCATCCAGCTTGATATAAGATTCTGAGTCAGCCGTAGGAGCACCATCAAATGTCACCATGACATGTTTATCTTGATAGCTGGTATAGGATCATAAACCATGCTTAATAATGGGATGCAATATGATCATTGGCTACTTTTCGAAGCACCACAGGTTGCTAGCATGGCCCCCACAACTGCAGCTCCCACTTGGTTCCCGGAATGAACCAAGGGGATTCAAACCCAGAACTGCACTACTAACCCAGGTATGCCCTCACCACTTGGCTAACAATGGGTGGTTTATTTTGCACTGCTTTCTTCACGTTGCACTTTGCAGAAGACAAACCCGTCATTGAGGTTATCCAAAAGGCTTTGGTCCTCTGTTTCTTTTGGTTCTTTAGCTTGCTTTTCTTTTAGGGACTGTTAAATTCCATTTCATATGGTTATAAAACAGAATTTACTAATTTTTCATGTAAATAGCATAGCAAAGCTCAATATAAGCTACCTGTTTTGTTGATTTGATGCTAAGAGGAGAAATATACTGCATTTTAACCAGCCAAGAAACACCTTTGTCAGTGGGACGCTCTGTTTTTGAAATTCTGTAATAATGTAAATAAAGATCTTAATGTGAAAATTAATTTCAAATAATTTGAAATATATATATATATATAATAAAAGAAAAAAAAAATAATTATAAATATTTATATTAAAATAAAATAACAAATAAAGTTCACTCGCTTTCTTTACTTTGTTTCGTTTCTCTGTTCGATTTCGACACGAGAGATATAAGAGATTTTGGACCGATCTCCTCTTGTCTCTTTGTTGTAGCGTTCTTTCAGAAGATAGCTGTCATAAATTCCCAGTGATTGAAGCATTGTATTTTGCAGAATATAATCTGGCAGTGACTTCAACCGTGGACACCAATCAATTTTCAAGGAGCGAAGGGATGGCATTATTTGAATTGCAGGTGGAAGTTTTGTAGTGCCATCATAATAATCATCCCACTCTTCCCAATTAGAAATATTCCAGAATTCGAGTGTTGTCAATTTAGGAAAAGCAGCAACAATAACTGATGGTGAAGAAACAGACGAAGATGATGCCGACACTGATATCTCATTTTTACTCCCACCAATTTGAATTTCTTCTATTCCTAAAACCTCAACTCCCACTTTTTTCACATCCGACACGTTAATCAATATAAGAGTCTCAAGATACGGCAGCTTACCCAATGAAGGCACGTGCTTACACAAGTTACACTTCAGTAAATAAATAGACCTCAGATTCATTAATGAAATCATCCAACCAGGAAAGGTAGTACCTCTGTAGTCCCATATGCAAAGTGATTCCAAGTTTGGAGATGGCTCCAAGGCTTCCAGCAATTGATGATGTTCTTCTTCGTCTCCTGAAGAAAACCAAAGATCCAATCGAGTGATGTGTTCCTTTTTCTTGAGCTCTGCTTGCTTAGCCTCGCCCATATGACGATCACGTGCACCCAAACCTCTTATCTCAAGCTTTCCCCGAAGTTGGTTGAGGTTCTTCAGATCGCCAAGAGAAAATGCATCATCATCATCACAGCCAACATGGACCCACTCCAATGTCCTCAGACCAGTTAATTCCGCAATTCCTTTTGGCAACCTATTAGGGCCGCCCCAATTATGAAGATGCCTCAAATTAATTAATTTCCCAATCCCATGAGGCAACTGCTGCAACTTACTACACCCAGTAACATGTATGGTCTGCAAACTATGCAGTTCACATAGTGTTTCAGGCAACTGCTTCAATTTCCCATTGTGAGACAGATTAAGCCACCTCAATTGAACCAATTTACGGATGGAAGAAGGGATCTCTTCAAAATCACCCCATTGGAGCCTCAACGATCTTAGATGTGTTGATTCACTGAATAATCCAGATAATTCTTCTGTTGTGAGGCGCAACCTATTCGACCATGATCCCCAAATAAAAAGGCTGCGCAATTTTTTAGTACCGTCAAAGGATTTGAAGGACGGCGTACTATTTGAACAATCTAAACTTAAATGACGCACTTTGCTGGATGGAGATCCAATGATTGATTCCGCCTGCCCACTGTTGACCTGCACACCAACACATTCATCCCGTGCAACCAATTGGGCCAAATCATGCACCATATCATGCATCTTACACGTGGTGGTTATTCTGCCGACATTATTTTGGAAATCTTGCAGCAAAGAATGCATGTCTAAATTTTGAAAATAATTTTCGCCAATTATTTTGGAAATCTTCTTCTGCATTAATCACTTGCCCCACCACATTACAATTATATTCAACAATGTCATGTGTCATTATTATCAAATTTCAAATGAAATGATGGGTCACCGTCGAGATAAACATTGACCAATAAATTTTTTTATTAAAGACATCTCATAGGAATACTAAGTTTAAATAAATATAAATAATTTTTATATAACCCTCCATGCTCGATAGTTTACTTAATTATTTTTTGTAAAATTTCTTATAAATTCATTAGTAAAGACACATGACAGAGGGAGTGCAAGTCATTGGCCTCACTAGCCTTGACAGTCTTGATTTCAGATTGGGTGTGGTGGGGTACCGTTGGCACCAAAGTCAATTTCTATCAATTTTGTTTT
>CM038611.1:4406072-4420644 GCA_021533255.1 Ceriops tagal | reverse complement strand
CCAAAGTCAATTTCTATCAATTTTGTTTTAGGTTGAAAAAGAAAAATCTCATTACCGTGTTTCAGTCGCATCTGAGTTTTTATATTTTTAATATTTATATCAGTAGCGTTATATCTATATTCATACTTAATAGTCAATTACACGATTATGATGATTTTAATAATTGTTTGATTTTCAAGCTCACACACGCCTTTGGATTGTCTTGATTTCAGATTGGTTAAGGTGGGGTACTGTTGGCACCGAAGTCATTTGACCACGAATTTACGGTGTGATGGACTTCTTCCGTCTTAATTGAAACAGAGTTAAGGTCAAAAATCTTATTAATTTTGTTTTATATTAAAAAAAAATTTGTTTCAACTACATTTATATTTTTAGTATTTATGTGGTGTCATTCTATTTATATTTATATTTAATAGTCAATTACACATAATTTTAATATTTATAGTATAAATACTCAAATATCCTTTAACTTTCTGTAATTTTCATTAAAATAAAGTTATGGTCAAAAGTTTTAAAAAATTATTATTTAATGATATGTATTTTTTTTATATTGTATTGATTATATAATATATTTTTTAAATAAATATTAATAACTTGATATATATTTTGTAATAAAAATTAAATTTAGAATTTTAAGAATAAATTCTCCCTTTGATTACTATTATAAAGTACTATTAAACTATAAAGTTTCAATTTTAATTAATATTTATGAATTATTGACCTTGTATGTTGTAAATATATATAAACTAAACAAATGTTAAGAAATTTTTTATAATTAAAAAAGGGAGAAAAAATATCATTTCTAATTTTTTTTTTCTTAGTTCTTTGTTGGGCTTTTTAATTAAGCAAAGGTGTCTCTGAAGGAGCATTGTGTACATTGTTGGCATGGATTCTCTGAAGGAGAATCCTTGAGGATTCTCAGTTGAAATCCTTATGCACCTAATAAGCAGGCTCAATATAAATCCAGGGCTTGAAGGCCTGACACCAAAGCGACGAAGTGACCTATAGGCTTCGAGCAGTCCCCCTTCAGCAAGCTAATGGCAAGGTCATGATATCTTAAAGGTATCTATAATGGACCTAGCGGCTAACACCTCCCCTAGCCCATTGCTTGAAGGTTGGGTTTCTTCTTTCATTCAATTATCGATTAAAACTCACTGATCAGAGTCTTCAAGTAATTTATAAATGAGTTTAAGTTCACATAAAGTTATTATTCTTCTATCATCTTTATCTTTTACTTTATTTCTCATACATTCTTATTAATTTAATTGTGAAAATGCTAACATCAAAAGTTTCTTCTTAAGATAACTGCAAAATCAAATTAAAAAATATAAATATTATTATATTTAAGAAATTTTAAAATAAAAATAATAAAAATTAAAAATTCTTAATACAAATAAAAATTAAACAAAAGAAGAAGTAACCATTAGCTCCTAAGTTGTAATGGTTGGTATATATTCAATTGAATCTACTTAGTTACTACAAAGTATTTTTTATTTTTTTTAATTATTTAACATACAAATTATAAAGAAATTTGATAACTAATCATTAAAAAAATGTTGGCTTTTAAAATTATTTCACTAATTTTACTTAATTAACTTTAAATTCTATGCTAATTCTTACCTAATAAACTGTTTCCCACTATGCTTATTGCATTGTGGGCTAGTATTTTTCTTATTTATTGTATTTCCATTTCTATAATAAAGCATAATTATTATTTAGAAAATAAAAAGTATTTGTCATTATTATACTAATTAATTATAAGAAAATATTCTAAAAATATTATAACAAACATATAAGTACCAAAGAAATGAGTGTTGAAATATATACAAAATTGGATGTAATATAAAATGTTATATAAATTTTTTTTATAGTAACTATTTTTGTGATCACTTATTTTTTTTAATCTATTGTAGGATTAATTCTGAAAAAAAGCATAAACTTTTTTTTTTTTGTTTAAAATCCATTCACAAATATATATTTTTTTGTTAAATATATCACAATATTTTAAATGAATATTAATCTAACATGACACCTAGTGAACGAATTTATGTTTACTTTCTACAAGAATTACTGATTTGACAGATAATGCCAAAGTAGGATTGCCACACTTGGGTAGTATGACCCATATGAAACAAAAGTTGCTTGCCAGCTTTTCGTAGCACTTAGCCTTACTATAATATACATTGTCTCGTATGGGTCATTTTTATTGCTTATGAATATCTAGGTGGTTATGGGACAAATGTGCTATGTGGGCAAGTCGTTTTTGTTTGATGAAAATTGGCCTTCAGTGGCTGAATGGAAGCCACACGTGAGTGCTAAGTTTGCGCTTCACAGGTTGGAAACAATTAGTGATATAAAATGAGAAAAAAGAGACTGTGCCTTTATATTTTTAGTAAGAAAAATTCTATCGGTGGTCAATTGCACAAGTATTTTAATTAAAATGCAGTGAGAGGCTCGTTGACTTTGGCAACATTGCCTGAAGGCTATCTGCTGATGTCAAAATCAACATTTAACAACATTTTGACAACTCTCATATCAATTACCATTGCAGATTTGTGTGAGATATTTTTGTGGAAATTGGCCTTGGAAGGACTTGAGCATATATTGGCTCGTTTCTTAGCGTTTGTGATGAGTCTGAGAAGGCAATGGGCTATGCGGGAATTGTTGTTGATAAGATTGTTTACTAGTTGTTTTGTGATGATTTTACAATGTCGTTTCCACTCAAACTGGAGGCTATATATGTGATTGGAAAAAGTAGGTGGAAATGTATGCTGGAAATTTTTCTGAAGCAGGAAAAGAGTATACACATGAATATGGCTGACATTTACGCAAGTGTGCACAACTGTATCTCAGCCAGGTTCACAAGAGATCAATTGTTTCCAGTGAAAACATCTCATGGATGTACATTCCACGAGCCTATAAATGGATATCGCTAACTTTCCTTTTTAGTTGAATGCTAAAATGCCCATGTTCCAAATCCACTAAGCAATGTCCATGTATCCATCAAGAACTTTTTCATTTAATGGGTTTAGGAAGTTAAAAATGTCTATGCTTCAAATCCTGCGAGCAATATCGATCTATCTAAGAGACACAACTTGGGCACTGGTAACGTTTGTTTGTTTGTTTGTGTTTTTTTTTTTTTTGCTAGACATTCAACTTTTTTCCTCTTTGAAGAAAAATGTTGAGATCTCAAATTACTTTACTTCAAATTTTGGAATACTATTATAAAGAAATGTATTTATAATATAATTTTTTTGTATTTGAATTTAATTTTTTATTTGTTTAGAACATTATTTTTTTATTTATTCTATCAAGTGCTTTCTATTTTAATAATTGTTTGTAATAACTTAATATTAAATAAAATTTCAGTTTCTTCATAATTTCTAAGATGGGGTAACAAACATCAAAATAACAAAAGAATTACATTAGCACTAGAATTAAAAAAATGACAAAAATAAAGATAATATAAATAGAAAACTAAAAGGGATAAAATTGATTAATTTAAAAGTAAATTATCTGATAATACTTGAATAAATTAAAAAAATATAAATATTTCTAATTTTTAATCTCCATATACAATTTCTATCGATTATCTGCCCCAGTGGTGTTGGAGATCCTCTGTATCTTGAAGCCACCTTTAGAAAGAATTTCTCAGTACTTGAAACTCCCACGTCATAGGATTTGGAACAGTCAGAATTACACAGCCTTACCTTTTTGTTTACAAAGAGGTAATCTTGGCAATTGGACATGAAAATCATTTTGATCGGCATGAAAATGAGGGATTTATACAGCTATAGGTTTTGAAGTATCTTCAACGACATTAGCACGTGTCATCTTCAGCTCCACCATACTGGCCAACATGCTGGTGTCTTATAGGGTTATTGTCCGCATCTATTCTTGCCATCTTTGACTTCAAGATATGACCCTTTTAATTTGAAGTGCCCTGAAAGTATACCACAAAGTCAAAGTTACAATCCAAAATAGTATAATCTACACATGAGCACACAAATACGTGAGCCTCACCCCTAAACCTCCTTTTGTTGTGGCAGCAGTCGGTCTATTTGTCACAGTAAATCCTAAAGGCACTGGGAAACGTTCAACCTCGTCACCTGATCTTCCCTCAATGGCTTTTTTCATTTTTAAACCAAGACACGGTTAAAATACACCAAAAAGATTGACATAAATTGAGAATTTTTTAGAAAGAAATGGAAAGGTAATTTTTAAAATGGTGTGCAATTTAATACCATATGACATTATTACCTTGTACTTGTTCATATGTTATGAAGAATATTTCACAAAACAGTTAAATAATTGTACGCTAAAATAATCAGAAACTCAGAGGAACATAGATCCTACTAGTTCTTATAAAGTTAAAAGTATGAAATTTATTCTTTTTCATCATATATATCCTTTAACAGCTACCACCTTAATTATAAATGAACAACAATACAATTATGACAATCATATAGGGTACATAACTATAGTAGTTTCACCACTTCATGGGAGAGAATTCTAATAAGGTGTATCAAACCTCGTTTGGATTGGGAGCCATATATGCCAAAAAATTTTCTAGGTCAGTAGGATCTGAGCCTGTTGCCACACATGCTTTCATAATCACCTGCAAGCAAATATGTGGAAAAACCCTTTAACAAAATATCATGATGCATTACAAAGATTGGTGTAGACAAAAGATTTCAGAAGCAAATGAGATTTTGCATGCTATTTGACACTCTAAAATGGTAAAGCACAACTAATGCAACAAGTACATTTGGGCCAATTCTGTATCACAAATATTTATTTAATAATTTAATATCTTTGACGCAAGGTTACCACAAACATCTTTTGTTTAGGCTACAATTTTACTGCTTCCATGCAATAAGTTCACTTAATTAACTTACCTGATGCTCTCAAGTATCACAAATAGATTCATCCAACTTGATATAAGATTCTGAGTCAATCGTAGGAGCACCATCAAATGTCACCATGACATGTTTATCTTGATAGCTGGTAAACCATGCTTAATAATGGGATGCAATATAATCATTGGCTACTTTTCGAACCACCACAGTTTGCTAACATGGCCCCCACAACTGCAGCCCCCACTTGGTTCCTGGAATGAACCATGGGGATTCAAACCCAGAACTGCACTACTAACCCAGGTATGCCCTCACCACTTGGCTAACAATGGGTGGTTTATTTTGCACTGCTTTCTTCCCGTTGCACTTTGCAGAAGACAAACCCGTCTTTGAGGTTATCCAAAAGGCTTTAGTCCTCCGTTTCTTTCGCTTCTTTAGCTTGCTTTTCTTTTAGAAATTCCTTTTCATATGGTTATAAAACAGAATTTACTAATTTTTCTTGTAAATAGCATAGCAAAACTCAATATAAGCGACCTGTTTTGCTGATTTGATGCTAAGAGGAGAAATATACTGCATTTTAACCAGCCAAGAAACACCTTTGTCAGTGGGACATTCTGTTTTTTTGATGCCATCCTTTTTAACTGGGGTAACTACATCATAAACATATAAGCTACGTAATAATTACAATTATAATAAGATTATAATTACAATTAATGGGGTAATTGTATAATTACAATTAATAATAAGATTATAAACATATAATAAGTAATTAAATCATATTACTTCATCCGTGTCAAGAGAACTCGCACTTATGTAAGCTACGTAAAACCCACTAACGAGTAAATCGTCGAACGAATGTCAGGATGGAATGTTTGAAGAGTTTAAACGATCACGTACCGTTTTGTAAATTTTCTTAATTCACAATGGTGAAATTCAAGCTTTGGAAATGAGAATTAATTTCAATGCACGCATTGACATGGCAAAATATTTTGGTTTTTGGGAGATGGGGAATGAGTACAAGCAACAGGGAAGGCCGTCGAGGGTCGGTGGCAGGCCAGATTCTTGTGGGTAATAACAAGGGGTAGCTGAAAGTTGGTTCTTTTTTCGTTGCAAGAACAAATAAAAACAAAAGCATATAATTTTACGTGCACGAGGGACATCCTTTGATTGGATTGTTAGCCAGAAATGTCTTTTCTCTCTCAAATAATTTTTCTCCTATTGCCTGAAGGTGATTTCTGGCTAATCAATTATAGAATGTTAAAGGATTTCATTAAGTAAATATAAACAACTTTGACACTAAACAAATACGAATAAAATAATATATTATAATTGATAATTATATATTTTTAATGCTATATTAATTATATTCATGTATCGGACTACAAAGTTGACAATAATGTTTATGGACTATTAATATCAATAAAACTGGGTTGATGTAACATTTTCGATCTCCAAAATTATGGGGAAGGACTCAAGTGGTAATTGAGGATCATTTTAAGGCCTTACACGTGAAACATGCCTGTGATGTGGACACAAGAGAAAAATGCAAGACCATGTCCCAATAATTTACATGTATATTTTGTCGTTTTGGCCGTGCAATAACTCGCTTACCCCCCCCTCCCCCCAAAGCAAAAAAATGGAAAATCAAATTTTAATTTTGCAAATGCACTTTCAGAATTCTGGATAAATGTTTATGTGATTTTGATGGCAAACATGTGGCAATTTATCTATGGGAAATTGAATATATATTGGTGGTTAAAATCTGAGAATTCAGGGTTCTTAGCAAGAATTACAGGCCATTAAATCAAATAAATTGACATGGGACCAGAGTTTTTAATTGAACCACAACTACAGTTAATATGCAAAAGCTTATACAAGGAAAGTCTGTATCTACACAAGTTGGAACTTGGAAGTCACGGGAGCCATATCTGGTGGAGGCTGATTTGATTTGGTTAAATTGCTTGCCACTGTGGATTTTCTAGTTGTAAACAAATGCACTGTACTTTTTTATTTCTTTTTTTTTTTTCATTTCCTTTCTTGTTGTCATAGAATTGAAGTCTAGCCATGGGAGAAACCTTTTATTTTTTTTACTATTCAATTTCAGCTGGTCCAAATATGACTGATCACACAAAAAAAAAAAAAAAGAGGTGGCAAACTTGACTAATGATGTAACAAATTGAGCAATTTTTATTATTATTTATCCTATGATGGTTCTTTTTAAATTGATTGTAATTTATGATAGATATTTAGTTGTTAAATATATTTATATGAAACTTATTTCAAGTAAGTTTATTGACCCTTCCTTAAATAAATTTTAAAAAGAAAAAAAAGAAAGAAAAAATAAATTATTTGACTAATATATTAGTAGTAAGTACAGGGAATAAATTGTTAAAAATAATATTTTTTGTTAAAAAAAGACTATTTATAATAATTTTAATTTAATAATTTATAAAATAATATCATGTAAAAAATAAATTATAACAATAACAAATAGTTAATGTTACTAATAAATCAGACTAATTTTTTATTTAATATATAAATTAAGTCTTTTAAAATATATTAATTTTCAACAATAGTAATCAAGTTTAACTCAATTTAAGACATTTATAAATGTATGTGGCCAATTATAGCTTCGTGCACATCACAGGTTACTTGGAGGAAAGACGAAGAGCAATAATCGAAGCAAACCATACAGATACATATCACTTCCTGAATTTGCACAAAAGTTCGAGCAATTGCATGTGGGGATGCAGCTAAACAATGAGCTATCTATGCCATTTGACAAGTCTTCAAACCACAGAGCAGCCCTGGAGTTCGAAAACTATAGAGTGCCAACGATGGAGCTACTGAAGGGTTGCTGGGACAAGGAACGGCTACTGATTAAAAGTAATTCAGTAGTTTATGTCTCAAAGACGGTCCAAATTATCATCATTGCATTCATGACATCGGCAGCATTTATAAGATCCAAAAATGCACACCAGAAATCAAGAAAATGGGGCTCTTTAAATGACCGCATTGTTGTTTGACTTGGTCTTGAACATGTTCGGTGGTTTCTTTGTGGTCGCAGTGATGATCACTAGGCTTCGTTTGTTTTATAAGCAAAGAGACCTTTCGTATCACCCTCCTTGGGATTTTACTCTTCTAACTTTTCTCCAGGAGGTTGCCTATATCAATTGTAGAGTCTACTGTTTGGGCGGCTGTCACATTTTACTCTATTGGATTAGCATCTGAAGCTAGCAGGAACGAGTTGCCGATATTTTCTTGACTTATATAAGTTTATGTATGTTAAGTGTAAATTATCAAATGATCTTAGGCTTATTGTAATATAAACTTGAATGTAAAAATCTAAAAGAGTTCTCCTTGAAAAGGTTACTGGTAACAATTTTGAGTACTTTGTCTGCAGGTTTTTTAAGCACTTGCTAGAGGTATTTTTTTCCAAAAATTGGCTGCTGGTTTCTTTAGGCTTATTGCCGCAGTTTGCAGGAGCATGATTGTTGCAAACAGAGGAAGGGTTCCCATGCTCATACTTTGTTTGCTTTGAGGTCTCATACATAAAAGTGGGTCTGAAATCATATTTTATAGCCCCATAGCTATATGTCAATTTCAATCACAGACATTCAATGCATACGTTGCTATGAGATTCTAGATGCAGAGAACTTGTACATAGAAAAAGAGCTATCTTGGCAATTTCATGCACTAATATAATGTTGGCTACATTTTGACAGCACAAATTCCAGGTTGGTGGGGGTGGGCCTATTGGGTTTCACCTTTGACTTATGGTTAGAATGTCATTACCATTAATGAAATGCTTTCACCAAGGTGGATGAACAACTTGGTATGTTATTCAATGCTGTCTTATACATACAAGTCAAATCTGTAGCTCTTTAATGAAATGGAACAGGCATAGGATCAACACATGTTTTGCCAGACAACGCTAGCAGCTTAGGCATAACAGTGCTCAAGAGATTTGATATTTTCCAAGACAAGGACTGGTTTTGGTTTGGTGCTAATGCTCATATAGGCTTTATAGTCCTCTTCAATGTCCTGTTCACCTTTGTACTCATGTACTTGAGTCTCTTAATTTCTGTTCTATGTGCCTTTTGAGTTATCTCTGTTGGAAGTTCAGATATCGGATGCAGAAGGTGAATACGAGGACGAAGAATGCACTAAAAGCAATCAAAATTGCAGCAATTGACCCCTTGAAATTAAGATCATAGTCATAATGATCCTGGATATATGACTTGATACTTGGATCTGGTTCAATCCCAGGCACCTTGATAGTGTCTTCAAGATCACCAAATTGTGTCACAATTAGTCCGTATATGCTCCATGCCAGAGGGCAAATGTAGGAGTACCACTTCCACCACTTGGGAAGTCTCTGCAATGTCACGTAATGTAAATGGCATAGAGAACTAATACTGCATTTTGTTTAATTAATCATGGGTTATGTTCCTTTGAAGTGTAAGAGACAGACTTACAGGCCTGGGGATGAAGAAGCCAGAGAAAAGGCCAAAGATAGCATAAAATGCTGATGCCAAGATCGCCGCTATCTCATGATTTGGTGTGACTGAAACAGTCATCATGCCATAGTATGTAAAGTATAGGAACGAGCAGAATGTGATGAAGTAGAACCAGAAGAATTTGGCTACTGTCCATTCAAATGTCATCATTGGATATACTATGAGAGAGTAATATGTTGCTTGCACAAGTATATATGGTATTTCAACGACCACCTGCATAAAAGGAATAGAAATGAAAACATTGGTTTGTTTATTATAGGAAAAATTGTTGTTTCTTTCAAATTTTACTCTTTGTGGACTTATATTGATCTGTTTTTGTTGGCGGATATGTTGGAAGCTCCTTTTCCTCACCTGTGCCAAGGCATAAGGTAAAGCTGAGTACATTCCCGCGGCTCTTTCACGGTAGAAGACTGTTCTCTCTATTGCTACAACTGGTTGTACTACAAAACAATTGTTAATTCCAAGAAACATCACTGCGACAAGCATGGCTCCAATGGTCACAGTAAGATCAAATGAGGTTTCCCTGGTTATAGAAAAGGAATTGGAATTATCAAAACACAGCTAAAACAAATGAAAAATATGCCAGAAAACAAATGGAGAGACAGTTTGGCTTTGGGCTGTGGGCACTGACCTTTTGGTTCCTAGTTGCCAATATATTGAGCCCAGTACAAGAGCTGCTGCTAAAGTGAAACTATACCGTGCAATATTGTAATCAGGACTTCTCCAGTAAATCCACCACTGCTTCCATAAGCACGATTTAAATTGCCCCCATCTGGACTGCGAATACTGACTGGGAAAATTGAGATCAGTTGCTCCTTCTGGGGGTGTACTCAAATCTTCCACTAGAGCCTTTGTTTGTCTACAAATATAGCCAATTGCATTATCCAAATGCTCAATAATTTGACACAGCGTTACTAGATTTGTAAATTTTGTTCTGTACTTACCGGAACAAGGATGATGATTTGTAATGCTCAGCAAAGTCAATTCCAAGATGAAACTCAACTGCCATTGAGCTTGCTTCCAGCATCCATGCTGCCGGGTTCTGCTTATCTCTAATTCGAGGGACTCCAGGAATTGACTGCAAAAATTCATCAATAGTTGTACCGCTATGTCAGACGTGTCTATGTTCTGCTAACTGTAAGTTTCCGGGACAAGTGTTATGTACCTCAAAATATTCGATCATCTTGTGAGAATGCTGGCCTAGTGGTCCTGAGTAGATAAGTTTTCCTCCTATTTTCATCAATAACAGTTCGTCAAAGGCTTCAAATATTTCAATGCTAGGCTGATGAATTGTGCAGATGACTGTTCTTCCTGTGTCCACTGTATTCCTTACTGTCCTCATCACAATGGCTGCTGCCCTTGCATCAAGACCAGAAGTGGGTTCGTCCATGAATATTATTGAAGGGTTTGCAACAAGTTCCACTGCTATTGTCAGCCTTTTCCTTTTTTCTGTAGAAAGTCCTGTAATTCCTGGTAGCCCAACTATAGCATTCTTAAGATTGCCAAGCTCAACTAGTTCCATCACTTCATCCACAAAAACCTGGAAAAAACATAATTTACACTTATGTTGCCAATCAAACCTGGATCAAATGTTGTTTGCTGTTACAAGCAAAAATTGGAGTGGATTTGTTATTCTTACCTTCTTGTCTTTGTCGCTAACTTCTTTAGGGAGCCTTAAGAAAGCTGAAAATATTAAGGACTCTCCAACAGTGACTTGAGGAGAGTGAATGTCAGTCTGCTCACAGTAACCAGAAATTCTTGCAAATGTTTCTTGATTCTTGGGGAATCCTGAAATTCTAATATCACCTTCGATATAACCACCAGTTTTTCTGCCTGCTAAAACATCCATCAGTGTTGTCTTGCCAGCCCCACTGACTCCCATCAAAGCAGTCAGGACTCCTGGCCTAAATGCTCCAGTGACTTCCTTAAGTAGCTGTAGCCTGCCCTGAGTCACCCCTTGAAACTTCATTTCCTACAAGATATAATCATTTAAGGTAGTTAAGTTCGTTACCCCGGGCATATGATCTAATTTGCTCAATTGACCAGAGAATTAAAAAAATACAGATATGGAGAGAAGAAGGATAGATTCTCACCTTTGGCATATCCACATAATAGTTTACACTATCAAAGGACATGGACAGAGGTGTGAATGGAAGAATCATTCCCTCCTTCACGGAAACCCCATCTCTGGTCTTGACATTAGATTGGCTACTTATTCTCAGAATTTGCATTTCTCCTACAACATCAGAGGTTTTCATAAGTAACTCACCTGCTGCAAAAGTTTCAAAGTATTCTTCTAAAATTATATTTTCACAGAAGTACTAAACATGGCTTAAATTCTTACTTGTACTAATTTCGTCGTTCGATATCTTTGTTTTTGGCTTTTCTCTTTCTTTTGTTTCTTCCTTAAGAGATTGCTTATTAGCTATTTCTTCAGATATAATTGCTTGTGGCTTTCCAAGAGCTATTCCAAATGATCATACAGTTAGCAAAATATATAAAAAGGAAAGGAAAAATAGAGAAAGTGAATAGCCCTTTTGAAGGAGGAAGCAAGCATAGCACATTTATAAACTTACAATTCAAGTACATGAGTGAGAAGGTGAACAGGATATTGTAGAGAATGATGAACCCAAGAAGTGCTGCACATCTGATCCAAAACCAGTATTCGTGGGTGTTTACATCAAAGTTATGCAGAAGTGCCATACCTAACTTTGTCATGCTGTCTGGTAACTGCAATGTGTGCATTGTATGAGATTTCTCTTTGCATGTAATTGTTATTTTGCTTGTATGTTATTGGAAACAAATATATATATATATATCAATGTGACCAACAAACCTGTCTGTCCATCCATCTCTGAGCAAGCATCTCATTGGCAGCCAAGGCATCAAAAGCATAAGACAAAGGTGAAAGCCAATGGGCCCATGACCACCATACTGGAAGGATTCCTGGTACATTCAGAGCACTAGGCCATCAATTCAATACATATGAAATGCTTGCCTGTAAGGAATTAGTGTGATACATTCTTAAGACACATGTGAAAAACTAAAATAGAGTACAACTGATGCAATTGTTGAAAAATGGGGGCATTTATATAGACGCAAGGACAAACTTTATAGTTGTATAAAATGGCTGAAAATAGTGTGCTCCTCCGTTCAGAAAAGATGGTAAAATGGCTGGCAAATCATTGAGGAAAATGTCAAATATTCATGATTATGGCATCAATTTCACTCAATCATTGCTAAGACTGCAATTTCCTAGTAAACACATACCTTTTGGAAGGGTGAAGCCTCCTAGCAGGAATAAAATGAGCAGAACAAGTTGTCCTGCAGTGTATGCAATAATCATGGACCTACACAACCCAGCCATCAGTCTAAACAAGCTAGCAGCCATTTGATGTATCAGAAATACCACCAACAGCTGCTTGAAAAACCTGACATGGTAATCAATTCAAATTATGCAGTCAAACTCATGCATCCCATTTGAGGATTTGTCTCCAATACAACATTGTAATGGTAATCTTGCCTGCTAGCTTCTGGGGCATATCCAATGCTGAAATAGGTGACAACAGTCCAAACTGCAGACTCAAAGACAGCAATTGGGACTCTGAGCAAGAAGTTTGGGAGTGTGTATGCCCAAGCAGGATAAAACAGAAGATCTCTTTGTTTATAAAACACAGGAAGCCTCATTATGGCCATAGCAAGTTCTGCAAAGCCATTGAATGTATTCACGATTACACAAAATATAATTGAAGTGATGTACAGTAATCCGCCATCATATGTGATGCGAAGTGTTGTCCTTAAAAACACCGTAGACGTAATGAAGGCAAGAATGGTGATTTGGATAGCCTTGAAAATGAAAAAGAATGAGGTTCTCTTGATCAAAAGCATTTCTCTATCTATTGATATTTTGAGAATCTGCAATTGCGGGATTGTGCTCTTTTTGAAGACAAGGGCTGCTTTGTGACATTTAGCCTTGTTGTAAGGCTCACTGAGCTCATTTACAAGCTGGATGCCAACATGAAATGCCTTAAACTTGTTGGCAAATTCTGGTACTGACATGTAGCAGTAAGGCTTGCTCCCATCTGCCCAGTATTGCTCTTGGTCTTTCTTTGATGTCACCTGCATGTAAACACTATCCATGGAATCACAGATACTTTTATTATTGTTATTATTTCTACATATAAAACATCAAGAAATCATCGATCCAAAAGCTTAAACCATTAGGTGGAACTCGATAACAGATCATATATCAAACTCTAACGCGTCTCCTTACGCAAAGTCTAGTTTTCTTGGATTGGAAGTGAAAACAAACAAGGCTCTCTTGGGCTCAAAAAATTCACAATCAAATATGAAGGCAATACGATTTGAATTGATGATCTCTTGGTCGTTGAGTCTCTGATACTTTCTCAGAAAAACATTCGATCAAAAAGTTTAAACTGTTAGCTGAGAATCAGAATGAATCACATATTAAACTCTAACGGGATACTGCATTTACCCGAGCACCTCTAACTACACAGGCAATATGTGCTGCAATGAATGATGTATTCACCTCTTGCAAAAAGTCAGCAGTTGCCTTTCTCTCTGGACACTTGAATCCACAGCTCTCAAAGAACTTGAGCACGTGCTCCCGTCGACCCTGATACACAATCTGACCCTCTGATAGGAGAATGATATCATCAAACAGATCAAACGTCTCAGGATCAGGTTGGAGGAGTGACATCAACGTTGTGGCCTCAGTGAGATGAGTAATTTGTTGCATACACTTCACAATTTGATGGGTTGTGGAGCTGTCTAGGCCAGTTGATATATCGTCCATAAATAGCACTCTTGCTGGTCCAACGATCATCTCCCCTGCAATAAGCAACATTTTTCTCCTTTTAAGAAAGCCATGTCAAGAATCTATTCAAGGCAAAACTAAGGTTCTTAGGCAAGTCCAAATCGCCCGACCAAAGATCTGGTATGAATTAGAATCGAACCAAAATTAAACTGAACCAGAATTGGAATTGGAACTAGTTCAACGATTTCGCTTGGAAACAAAACTGTGAGAGAGGTGGTCTGGTTACGATTTACCCTTCCCAAAAATCAGGAATGGAATCATAAGCATAGCCGTGCAAGAATTAAACCAAAACTACTGATCAGGACTTGCTGTTCCACGAAAAAATTTGAAAGAAAGGGGCCAATAACCCTTTTTTTTTT
>CM038611.1:4387134-4397413 GCA_021533255.1 Ceriops tagal | reverse complement strand
TTTTTTTTGTCTCTTGAATCATGCATGACGTAGCCAGATCGTGGGAAACAAGTTAGTTGAGGAATCAAATTTCAACAAAAACGTACATGAGACTGAGATTCTATTGATTGTCCGAAATTTTCATCTTAAACGTATTTTATTGGTTTTGAATGTTGATGTGTCACGACGGTATTAATACCATATTCAATCAACCACCACACTGACGAATGGGATTTGATTGAATGTAATTTGGATGAGATAAACATGTTCTTAGCTAATTAAGCATTGTCAGAATCAATGAAAATTAGCATTTTCATGGTTTTGTGCAAAGAGAAATGTAGAGTGAGATTGTTGCATCCTCGTTTTATTCGGCGGGTTATACAATAGTTTTAGACAAAAATTAGTTAAAATATGATACATGTTATATTAGACACTAAAGTTACCCCCAAAAAAGAAAAAAAAAACAACATAAAATCTAAAACTAAAAAAAAAAAAAGCTCTCAAATATAAATCAAATTGATTTATATGTATATGCGTAGAGTCCTGTCTATTTCATAATCATAAATGAGAAAAAGAAAGATTTGACATTACGTTTTCGTGGCATACTAAATAGCTACTCTATTACTGCACACCAGCGATTGTTCATATCCCACGTCTTTTCAGATTTAAAGGTTGGCCCTAAACCATGTGTAACGCAGGGGCGGCCGCTGCAGGGGGTTCTACAGCCAAGTTGATGCACATTTATTATGCAGAGCTGTTCTTTGAACTGTGACTCCAATCTTGAGGTAGACATCTTGAGAATCTTTGAATTGTGACTCCGTTACCTTTAAATTTTGTTCATACGTCCGACCCAAAAAGACTTTAGATCTAACAAATTTGTAGGTGAACAAATATTTTAGAGTTTAATATTTGAAACTTTCATTTTTATCCTTACCACTAGTTTAAATATTTAATGGTTGAATGGGTGCTCCTCGATCATGTCCTCTTAACCACAATACCTTTGTCCCGAACCATTACTTTATTTCTTTATTTTTTAAAATAATTTATTAAAATAAATCATATTCATATTTATAAATTTTAAAATTTTTTAATGTGAAATTCAATGACATTTTCTCTACTTTCTATTTCTATTTTTATGCTAACACTCTCTTACCTATTCCCCTGCTTAATGTATTTAGTGGCAAATAACAAATTCAACTCGCACCAATTTTAATACCACTTATCAACAAATTTATCGCTTAAATTTTGTTAAAGATGACAAGCAGGAGAATTCCATTCCACCATGTTCAATTTCCAGAAGAAGTATTGTACTCATACTAAGTTTACGCTTGTCCAGCACAAGTGCCATTTTAGTTAGTATTGGGTCCGATTGCAGGAATACCAATAAATAAATACACTATATAGAATGAGAATTGAATAATCGAATCTCAATATAAAACCCAAAAAAAAAAAAAAAAAGAAAGAATTGCAACGATAATTCACCCCACTTTGGGGTTCAAAGTGACCAAATGATTTGATCAGCTAATATAATTCACACCCTTTTAGCGTTGGGTCAATGAAGGTACAAATACAATGAATTTAAAAATTCATAACCCTTCTTTTCATCTTTTTAATGTTGTGTCCGGTAGTTGTTGACTGCTACAATTTGACAATGAGCTCCACCGGGACGACTCGAAATTCCATTAGTAACCTGGAAAAGACAATTAAATTATATATTACCAGTTATCAAGAAATTCCCTGTCTCCCCCTGTAAAATATTCATTTGAACGGGCATCCAATTATACATCAACAGACGAAAAAGCACCTTTAAAAAAAAAAGAAAAAGTTGCATTTACTGTTCAGGCGTGGAAAATCAATCCCACCCTTGGTGGCAACAAAATTTAATGAACCGTACAGCGCTTTCATGACCATTAAAAACGTTTAGCTCTCAACTCCCATCCATTACCAAAATCATAATTTTTAGAACGTTCTTGTCTACTGAATTACAATGTGCGGTGGTTACTCTTAAGTGGATTATTAGCAGGCGAACCCGCACGCACAAATAATTAAATGATTATTTGTTTCAGTGTGCACCGGTAGGTCATTAATCTTATAATTGAGGAAAAATGTGGATGGCCACCTTATTTCTCTTTAAACTGCAGCATTAAGTATATTTAACAACTGCTGAACCAAAGATTAAAAACAAAAACAGATAGAGAGAGCAGCTTTCTATTGCTGGGATTGCATTTGGTGCGAGCTTGCAGGGGGGGATTCAAGTGTATAGTTGGCCCTGCTTCAAATTCTACAATATGAGAATCAAGCATACATTTTTCTCTCTACTTTGAGTTTTACAATATGAGGATCTCATGCACTGAATGTGCCCTTTTCATTGGCAGAAGATTTTGCCAACTTGAAGAGATTTTATGGTCTTTTAAGTTATTCAATGCGATTTGTATTCAATAAACTCGGCCTAATTGTTGGCATTCTATAAGGATGGACTGAAACGATCCCCTCAAAACTCGGCCAAATTGTTCACCAGCTTCCTCGAGAAACAGAGTGGTGCTCTCATCATATGATAACAATTTCCATCAATGCTTCATTTGTTCTTCGGTATTTCCATCACGAGATGTAACATAGCTAGTGTAGGAAATTTTCATCCACAGGTTGCTGAAATCAGCGTTGAGAACGGCAATTTAAGCCAGGAGATTAAAAGGGTATCTTCAAAAGAACGAGGAACAAAAAGCCATCTTGGCACATTGCCAATGGCCAGAACACACACCATAAGGACCATAGTAGATGCCTGCAACCTAGTTTTGAACCTGCAAAAACGACTGAATGGCTTAAGAAGATCGAACGGATCAGTAGACATGATAGCAGAAAAACTTTCACTCGTTGTCAAGTAAAAGCAAACAACAACTGAAGCATGTCAATTCCAAGCATGAGGTATCACATACTCTCCGCAGTTCTGATTGATCTGGCCTCAAGAAATCACAATCAATTGCGGAGAGCCAGAAACAAAGAGAAAATAAGATAAAAAGTTACTTCATCAAATAATGTATGCAAAAGTTGAACAGGTAACAATATCTGAAAATGGGTACGTCAAGGCAGCAAAATCTTATGAGTCTTTCTGTGAAACACTTTTGCAAGGACAGATGCAATCACCCATTGCTTCTTGCCATGTGCTTTCATGCTCGCCTCTGCCAATACAGAGCGTTGGTCCTTAATCAGAATCATCATAAACTTCACCATCAGACAATTCATCAAAAGATCTTATGTCGAGCTGGTAGCGAAGAATACCTCCAATTCCACCAAACCCACGGCAAAATTGAGACCCCTCTTGAGATTTATTAGTGACAAATTCAAGAGTACAACCAAACCGTTTATATTCATTGGCAAACCACTCAAGCAAGGGCATCTTTTCCTGAACCTCTAACTCCACAGAGGTGGCAGGATCCCGAAAATTACTCTGATCGGCCTCTTGCTCCTTATTTAAGTGCTTTATGACAATGTCACCCGTTGCACTGTTTTTCAGCACATACCGATTAATGTCTAGATTTTCCCACACCAAAAGGGTTTCAACAGCACCTGCATCTAGAGCCTGCAATGTGTCATCGACTCCAAAGGCATATTTACCAGTATCCTGGCTGATCTCCTCAAAGTATTTCCCAATCAAGCGCTTTTCCTGGATAAACTTCACATTTGACAGAATTTCTGCTGACAGCTCAATAGCTTGGTTGAAGCCATTTTCTCCACCGTAAGAAACATCAACCACATTCAATATCTTGGCTTGCAAGCGAGGATCAAACATGTCAGACTGACTCAGCTCAGTTTTGAAGTCAGCTGAACCAGCCAGTATCAGCCCTGAAACATTGGGCTGACTAGTAGCAGGATTGATGAAGAACTGTGTGGCAAGCTCTGCAGTCTTCCTGACATAGTTATGTCGTTTCTCCATCCGAAGGCGAGCAAAACGCAGAGCGGACTGCCCTCCCCTTCCATGCTTCTTAGGTAAATCAACGGAAAACTTATGAAGCACTTCTCGTGTGTTTCCGCTCAATGTCCCAAATAGAGTACCATTGCCATCCATGACAATGAAACCGAATTTGTCATCAGATTCTAAGAGCTCATTCAGAGCTTCAGTGTGAAATTTGTTGTCACATAGGTACAATGATGCATTTATGGGCTTAAAAGGCTCAAAATCAATAGTCACCTTCTTTTCCTTGCCATCTTCAGTAACAACTGTTCCAGTATAAAGCACTAATCCATTGGGAGGAACCTTGTTATAAAGCTTAAGCCTCTGTTGAGCAGATGTAATGGCAGCCAGAACAGACTGACGATTGACTCTACTCTTAATATTGGAAGCAGTTCCAAATTCATCACCCAGCATCTTTGTGACCCGAGATATCTGATCACGAGGAGGCATTATAAGAGATATCATACTCGTGCCATTACCCCTTGCAGATTCCAATGCCTTGATCAACTTTTTGATTTTCCATATTTCAATGTTCTTATCTGATTCATGACCACCATCTGCCATATTGAAAAATTACAGGCCCAAGAGAGCTGCACCTGACCCTAACACAAACACAAAACTTTGACAAATAAGTTTGGCTGACAGCTACTTTTCTATATGTAGATGGCAATGAATGTGCATGTGCGAGCAACATGAGGGCAGAAGGAACTCAAAACAGCATTTTTCAAATATGTAGCAAGCTAGTAAGTATCACAATTTGAACTTAGCAAACAGGAGAAAATATCCATGTAATGTTGTTCGTGCAGACACATTTACTTAACATGCTGCAGAATTTGCAAATAAGCTGAGTCACACAACATAAAATAGATGGAACAAATAGCATCACAGTGATCATGCTTAAACACCGAGAACCAATACTACAAGAGACAAGGAAGTCAATTACTACCAACCCCCATATTATTGCAACCAACAAAAGTGGGGTGGTGCTGTTGTGGAGAACTAGAAGGAAATTTAGGCTTTAGACCGCAATCATACAGTTGAACCTTTAACTGGAAGGCTGTTATTAGAGATGGTGGAAGTAATGCAAAGTGAAGACAAGACAATCTTAGTGAGGTTTGTTCTAGGCGAAGAAACAATTGACAGTATTGGTGCCTATTCTCCACAAGTGGGACTGGATGAAGTTGAGAAAAAAAAATGTGGGGATAATGTGGATAAGCTCCTAAAGCAATCCCATTAAAGAAACTGGTGTTTATAGGAGGTGATTTGAATGGTCGCATAGGATATGATAGAAAAGATTAAGGAGGTATAAACTGCAAATTAGAATCAGGGCGGGATACCTGAGAATTTAAGGGTTTTAAGCTATGTCACACAAAAACAGAATATATGCATTTTAATTCAGTAAAGTTAGGAGAGCAGTTGGGCACACTATTAGACTAGATGGTGCAGAACTTCATCAATAGGATTGATGTCCTTTTTAACCTCTATTATTCAAAGGGATGGAAATATAGAGGGGCACTTTCTTCAAAGGATGATGGCTAGACGACTAAAAGAGATATATAGGACTAAAGTTTTGTTTGTCAGCAAAATTCACATTAAATTGAATGGTAAATTCTATTAAATGATAATCAAGCCAATGCTAAAATATGTGTAATGCTGATTGAAGACAAGTTGGAAAATCTCGAGAATCTTTGGTTAAGAGAGATCTAGAACAATTAGTTCTCCCACCAAACAACTTAGTTCATATTCAAGTAAGCAGCAGACTTATAGATTTTAACATCACATTTTAACCTAAAATGTTAAGATATTAAGTTTATGAATCCTTCTCACTTATATATTATTTACTTATTCTTCTCACTTTTAATGTAAAATTCTTTAACCAAACAACTCACACTTCAAATTCTAACAATCTCTCCTTTAAGTATGAATCTCTTTCACATTAGGTCTACTCTCCTTAAATATATCAAGAGCTCATTACCAATTTGTGCCAGTACCTCATACCAGTTCACCAAGTTCATTCACAAGTCAACCTTACTTTGTCTAATCTCATAATGTGTTTGAGTTAAGCAGCAAACTTGTGGAATTAATGTTATATCTTAACTCAAAACTTTAAGATATTGAGTTTATAAGTTATTTTTACTCATATGTTACTTACTCATTTCTTAAAATTCTGTTGTTGTTGTTGTAACTTGTAACTAGAATGCTGGTAAATACGTATAAGGATCCATGCGACAAATTTCTACCAGTATTTGCATTCTCTCATGATACTCTATCCATGAACTTTTCATGTCCATTATTATTCCGAAACTAGACAATCTAAGACAGCAATTTAAGATCTTTGATGATCTAGAAAGGTGGTTTTGATTACCGTTTGTTCACTGTCAACAAGCTATATACCCAAGGTCGGCAGTTTGAAGCTGACTGCATAATTTTCTCTCAAAAAAACATTCATTTCAAGGAGAAACAGGGAAAATAGTTGTTCATTTAGCTGTTTATACCACATTAAAAGGACCATTACACTAAAACGTGGATATAACATCACTGTCTCCTCGTCCCTGAGCAAGTTTGTCTGGACAAATCTTACACATCACAACCTTCCTCTTGGAATGCCCGCAAAGAAACCATAATTTCTAACTATAGTCATTTTCCTCTACTCAACAAAAATTGAAACAAACACTCATTAGAATATCCAACATACACTCTGTGCCATTCTAGAACAAAAGTTAGTGCAACTCTCTGTGAATCGGACATTTGAGGAAAGACAATCTATAAAAAAAAATGGCGTCCCAATGCACCGCGCTCCCACCTACACAGTGGGGTCTGGAGAGGAATGTCTGTAAATCATTCCTCCAATAGCAACACAGTAAATTTCTCAAATAACCCATTGAAAGAACTAAAACTCAAACAGTGAAAATTCAACCAAAAGGTGAAATTTTTTTGAAAAGAAGAAGGTCTTACAAAAAATTCCAAACTAAATTTTCAACCATTTCCAAGCAAGAAAAGAAAAAAAATAACGTAACCATCAAAATTTTCCCTCTCCTATCCCTCAACTTTCTTAAGAACCAAAGAAAAGGCACACAGAACGACTCAAAATTACTAAAACTAAACCTGGACAACCCCAAATCACCAGAATTCACAGGAAAACCAAAACCCCAGAAAAAATCACCAATGATCCTGCAAGATCAACAACAACTACTACTACTAATGAGGTTTAGTTCAAAGTGGTCTTTACAGCTGAAAGTCATGAGTTCGAGTTTGCTGCTGATTAAACCAAAAAGAAAAAAAAAAAACAGCAACTACTACATAGTTTGGAGTTTTGGATTAATGATTTTACCTTACTGAAGTTGGAGTTGAAAAATCAAGCCTTTCCTTTAGGATCAAGAGAGAAAGCGACGACGACTTCGCAGACTTTTCTGTGTGGTTGCGTTTCAGTGGATCAGTGAATTATAGAAGAAAAGACATTGGGGTATCGACACGTGGATTGGTACTGGAACAGTGTGACCCCGAGTAGATCGGACGATACTTATTGATAATGGATCTAAAATCTTTTTTATTCTTTTTGGATAGTCTTTTTCTCTCCCACTTTTTTTTATTTTTCTCTTTCGTAGGGTCAAGTGTTTTAATCATCCCATGTTTAATATAAGTTAAAAAAAAAAAAACACATTGGTGAAATGTAATAATGTTATTGTCTAGCAAAAGTTATTCGTTATTGTCTTTATTTAATTTTTTATAAAATAATACTCAAATATTAGTAATTTTTTTTTTTTATCTCCATTATAGTTAAGACATGTGCGATAATGAATTTACATTTTATGAACTGCCCCATTATGTTGTCTGTAATTTATAAGGGTAGACTTACAAGGACTTTGCTCCAGCCAACGTATACCTTTCCTATAAAATTTTGATTGAGATATGGGTTTGAATCCTCTAAGTGACCAGGCTGGCTTGCTTTGGGTGATCAGTAGCCTTCTTCTTAATTCTTGTCAGGATTGCAGTATTTTTATGCATGGGTTCAGAAGTATTCTCCTCGAGCAGATTGACATAGAATAATTTATTTAAGTTAATGGTCAATCAATATACATATATACATATCCATGGAGTTATTTTTGGCACAAGAAAAATTGGAACACATGTTTAATGTAATGCATGAAGGGAATTTGTTGTCGATCTCAAGAGATGACAAAAGGTCCAATCATAAACATTGTAAGTTCAAACTTTTATTTACTTGTAGTCTGTTGTCAGAATCTGGTTCAAATTGGGGAATTTATTTGATACAAAGAATTTCTCTGTTGCATAATGGTTGTGTTGTGGTCTACAATTTCAACATAACAATTACATCCCATTATCATCTTTCTTCTTTGGAAGCTCATTGTCTTAATGCAGAGAGCAAACATGAATGCAAAGAACACTGAAAAGCCAACCAAAACTGCAGCAACTGGCCGGATGAAGCTTGAATCCCACCCAAAATTGGGCTCCATGTAACACTTAGTTGTAGGATCAGGAACCATGCCTGGACTTTTAAGGGTGTCTTCAATATCACTATTGAGATATAGTTAGTCCATATGTTGTCCATGCTACTGGGCAAATATAATAGTACCAAAGCCACCAGTTGGGAATTTTCTGAATATCAGAAAGAAGTATGAGATTGTTAGAATGTATGACATAGTATTTTGCTAAAGGTGTCAAAGGAAGCCAAATGAATTAACTTAACATACCGATTTTGGAATATAGAAGCCGGAAAAAAGGCTGAATAATGAGTAGAATGCTGAAGCAAAGATAGCCGCTATATGCAGGTTTGGAGTCACGGAAACTGCCATCATTCCATAATATGTGAAGTAGAGGAAGGATAAAAATGTGATGAAGAACCAGAAGAATTTGGTGGCTGTCCATTCAAATGCCAGCATGGTATACACAATAATTGTGTAGTATGTTGCTTGAACAAACACGCATGGTATTTCGGTGGTGACCTGTACAGAGTGGAGCGGAGTTAAGCTCATAATTGACATAATTAATAGTTATGTTTAGTGCAAAAAAGGGTTATCCAGAACAAAGTGCTTTCTAAGTGAATTTTAGTACAACTTACTTGTGCAAGAGGGCAAGGCAGCGCAGAGTGCATTCCAGCTGTTCGTTCGCGATAAAAGACAGTTCTTTCAACTGCTACTACTGGTTGCACTGTTGAGCAGTTGTTAACACCAACAAAAAAGACAGAAACATAAATGGCTCCAATAACTGTAAGAAGATTGATTGTGCTGTCCCTGAAACATGGCACACAAGTTAGTTAATTTTCTTGGCCAACAGAAGTAATGCCATAATGATATTCTGGAAAGGAGACTGAAGGACAGTCGCAGACCTTTTAGTGCCAACCTTCCAGCATATGGTCCCAACCACAAGGGCAGTAACCAAGGTAAATAAGCATCCGACGAGGTTATGGCTAGGATTTCGCCAGTAAGACCCTGCTTCCAAAGGCAAGATTTGAACTGCCCCCAGATAGATTGAGAATATTGAGAAGTAAAATAAAGGTCTTCTGCTCCTGGTGGTGGTGTGCTCAACTCCTTCGCTAGAGTGTTGTTTCTCCTGCTCAAATGGAGTAATGCATTAGCACAAAATTCAGAAGCATTTTCCAATGATAAAATCATTGATGCATCTATGAATTGACATACTGATATAAGGATGATGGCTTGTAATTCTCCGTGAAGTCAATTACAAGGCGAATTTCGGCTGCAACCGAGCTCACTTCTAGCATCCAAGTTGCTGGATTAAATTTATCTTTGATCTTAGGACCCCAGGAATTGCCTTCAAAGTAAAATGTGTGTAAAATAGGGAATTTTGTTCTCCTTTGCAATCATCATATCAACATAATTGTTGAGTCTACTTATGTTGATATGATAAACCTAGAATTAATGTCTTCTTTAGGATGCAAGTTACATAAACTCATAAAGCTATTTTTATTAACTAAACTAAGTATGCAACTAAGGTCTTAAGAAAGTTTAAGATGAAGAATTGCAAGTCAGTCTCCACTCGACTCATATTAAATGAGAAATTAAAAAAAAAAAAGGTAGAGCCAAAAAAGTAGATGGAAGTTTATATAAAAGTTTAATTAATTGTTTGTTATATTTAATAGCAATTAGGCCTCATATCCTGTTTGCAATTAACCTACTCTCTAGATTTATGTAAAATCTTAGTATATTGCATCTTCAAGCTACAAAAGGACACTTAAGTTTGTAAAAGGCATGGCTAATTTTGGATTAAATTATAACAGAAGAGGGGATTCAATGCTGAAAGGTTACTTAGTGATTGGAGAGGCTATTACAAAGACATGAAAAGCATTTTAGGTCACCTTTTTTGTTAGGTTCA
>CM038611.1:4355928-4368936 GCA_021533255.1 Ceriops tagal | reverse complement strand
TTTAATCCTATCAAATGTTTCGACAAAAAATTAAACTATAATAAACGGCGGCAGATGTTTGCAGGTGCGTGTGTTTTTGTGCATGGCCTTGTGTGGCGATGATGGGTTGCTATGAGCCGCTTGATTTGATGTTCTTCGATTGATGCGTGTGTGGGGCCACGGTGAAATTATTGGGTTTTGGTTGATTTGGACCGCCTGATCGTTGTGCACGCGAGTGTGCGTGTGTGTGTGTGTTTTTTTTTTCCTTTTTCTCTTTTTTTATTTTAATTATTAATGTTTCTCATTTTTAGCAGGGACGAGTTTGATTTTGAGCCCACATACATAAACGTTAAAGATGGTCTTAATCGAAATTGTAATGAAGAAATAATCCTTCGTGGATATGACAATGATTGGCATGCATAATTCACGAGAATATGATAAAAAAATTATTAAATATCGCATAGATTTATAAAATTTATTAATTTGTTTGTACGTAAAACATATCTTTCCTTACTTAATGGCCCAGAATTTTCAATAAAAAAAATGTCATTCTGTTTTTTTCCTGACAACGAGAACAAATATAATTGAAATATAATTATAGATTTAAGTTAGATGTCAATATTTTAACTTCCAGAATTATATATATATATATATATATATATATATATATATATATATCCATCTAAAGATGGATCACTCATGACTAGAATTCAATCAATTTTCCTGACAACTTGAGAAATTTATAACATTGGCCTAAGTCTCGTATATGTGATTGAAAGTCTTAATGACAATTAATTTAATAAAAAAAATTTAAAAATTTCATTACACAAATGTAATAATTTCAACTTGGGTCATAATCACATATTTACATTGTATTTAGTAATTATTAGTTATATATTTTTTCTTTTTTAATATACCCATCTAAAATTTTCCCCAACAAAAAAAAAATGTTTAGTTCATAACTAAAGAGGGGGGGGGCAAAGAATATGATGGAAAATAGAACCTAAGCTAAAGTGCAATACAATGGCTTACGACCCACCATTATCTTGAGTTATAATCTTGATCCAGTTTTTCCCCGTTGAAGCTGTTTAACTAAATTGTCATCAACTGCTGAACAAAAATAATTAGGGCCCCAAAAAAAATATTTCTTGGGTTGTCTAAAATTCACACATAACTAAAGACTTACTCCATAGTTTCTGCTTCATATCACCTTACAATGTAATAAGGCTACCCGAACAAAAGAGAGGAGGCTGGCCCAGAGTGTAGTTGGTCTGGGCTAGTTTTGATTTTCTTCAGTTCCTTAGGGCTTCTTCCTCCTGAACTACAAATTGCACGTTAAAAAAAAAAAAAGAAAAGAGCCGAACTTAAATGTGCTGTGAAAGTTTGGTAGAGCATTAGTTCCTCTCCACGACAAAGTGACCTCTGAAAATAACAAAAATCCAAAGTTGAATTTTCAACTCAACAATACCATTCAGAATCAAAATCAAAACAAAAGTGATCAATAAAAATTGAAGGTCTTCTTAGTTTTTGATCAATAAGATTGAAATGAATGAGCTACTAAGGATCATTATTCTATTTAATTAATTTAATTCATTTGCTCATTAAAGAATTTCTAAATTACCTAATTTACTTCATCTATATGGGATATAAATTGGATTCTTGAGCCACGACTGTTGGGATTCTATCATATTCTCATGTGTCAATCGCAGAGTAGGGCACTCCTACTTAATTCCCTGTTTAGAGCGTTTAGTAGCAAATATCGAATTTGGAGTCGGGCATTATCACTTGTTATAAGATTATTGCTTTCACCCAAAAGGTAACCTATTAAAATATACAACATTTATGTTTATAAGACTTAAGATTCCTCATTTCTAATTTCTAATGTGGGATTCTGTCACAACAAAGACTATATATATATATATATATTAAGTTAGAGATGGACAATGAAAACAAGTAAAAAAAGTAAGTGAAGAGAGACAAAGGCAATTGAAGAGAGAAATTAACTATATCTTAAGCCTTAGGAGGCTGGAGAGGCATTTCATTAATGGGCTTTAAATGGGGGGTTAATGGGTTCATTGGGCGTGATATGGCCTTCCATGGCACTAGCGTTGCTGTAGTTGTATCAGGCACTTGAGTACCAATGAGATGAAATTAACATTTTTGCTAGGCATACTTGTGCCAGTAGGTCCCAATGAGTTGGTCCAGTTAGGTGAGGAGTTGGAGTAGGCAGGCTCGACGAACTGGATCCAAGAAATTCTGGGCCAAGTGACTCAAACCGGAAAAGCATAGATTGAAATTTTTAAAGCAGCACTTGGAAAGACAACGAGGGGCTTTTAAATTCACCTGCTTAATTTATGCCTTAGATTTAGGTTAGAGCCACAAGTTTTGATTTGAGATGATTTAGTCTGCTTGGGGGGAGCCCACAGGGGGAACCCCAAAAATAGAGGCATTTGTTAATATTATGTGTATATTTCTTTGGATCAGTACGAGATTTAAGACTTCCATGTGTTTTTTAATCTTTAGACAAGTGAACAACAGCTCATTCGAGGTGGCCGGAAAAGCACGAACTTTAGTTGTAACTTTAGCATGCAATAAGTTGTTGAATCAAATTCTTAAAAGCTAGAAGGGCAACGTTACAAGATTTCTATTTGCTCAATGCTTGTCTCTCAATAATTTGGCAATTTGGCAACTTGGCAAACCCCACTTCGCCCCTCTTGGCTTTCCCATAAGGTTTTACCTAAACAATTAGGGAAGCTCTTTAACTTTATATTCTCTAATTTTTAAGTATATTAATTAGAAAATCTGTGGAATTCGTTGGAGACACTTTGTTACACGAACTCTAGATTGCTTCCCTTGGGATATTTTCTTTATTGCTCTAAGGTGAATAATATCCTAATGCTATGACGCATCAAAATCATGATCTGAGCTTTTCTTACTAGAGCTTAATATTCTATTAATAATATATAATATAGAAATAATTCACGATCATTTGAGGTTAGGATCAATCTGATTCAAAATGCTCAGCGCCGAGGAACATGTATAAGGGTGCATGCGCTACTCCTTCAAATCGTGGCCCGGGAGAAATCCTGATTCAAAGAGATTATGAAATGAAAGGTTTCGACATCCAAACTCTAGAATTTTCAAAAAGAACCAATAGCCCACAAAAATACCATGAAATATGTTTTTGTTGGCACGTTGTTAAGGAAAAAGGAACAGACACTGTTTGTGCACGAGTTGTCCATACAATTATTGAATGCTGCCATGGCCACCTTTTGCCCACTTCTATTTGTTTGGTGTTGCTTTTTTGTTTTTTTTTTTTGTTTTTTTCCCGAGACTAAAAATCTAGGAAAGTTAGATTCTCTTAGCCTAAAGCTAATTGGGAAACAAAAATTAAATCCATCCCAATCCATTTCACTTATGCATAGGCGTTGTCCATAAAATGCCGTTTTATTGTGAAACATGCATCTTATTGTATTTCTAATTATAAATGCAAGACAGTCATTATCAATGTCATACTTCATTTAATTAGGCAACAAATCTTTGTCATTGACACATGACTGTGATACAGGTGCAAAAAATCGATAAATTAATTTAAATAGATAATATATGGTAATTAATTGGTGCATATGATTTTGGAATGTGGCATGATTATGCATACATATATAACATATGGCCATGCCCATGTTGATGTGTATTGAAAGCGAAAAAGCAAGGTTGTGATTATTGTAATATCTTCTTTTTCCTTAAGAGGAGAGATTGGAGAAAGCTTGGCATGAAAGAAATTGAACTTTTCGGAAAGCCTTTTTTTCCTGGCTTTTGCCCCCCGGATTTAAGCAAGCTTCCGTGCTCATGGTTTTTGGAAGCAATATCCATCAAAGCACGAGTCACCTTGTTTTTCGTTGTAGTACCACTGACAAGGACATTGATTTGGATACATCTTTCTCCTTTTTGCATTAGAAAGAGAAGACTAGTGACCCTTGGCTTTGAAACTATCGTAAATATCCAATGAGAATTAGCCACTTGCACCATAAAACATGACAAATTGACAATAAGTGAAAGAACAAATGGGAAGGGCTACAATAATTTGTGGGCTCATAGTTTGTTTGATGATTATAGTGTTTTCACATCATTTTCAGATGTGGGAAGTTCCTTAGTGGCACTGCTGTCTTCTATTTCCCTTTTTTGGGGTTGAAATTGTGTGTTCAATTGCAGAGAGTCAATCTCCAAGAAGTTTGTGATCGATAATTGGATGGCCACTAAAGTTTTAAAAACATTGAAAGAATTGTCGTCGCTAATGATCAAGTACAGTGAACGACTTTGTTGACATTGTTAAGGAAATTGTGAATGGCAGAAATATCATGGAATATCAGGAAAAATAAATAAATAAAGTTTGTAAATGCTAATTTAACTTTTTTTTTTTCCTTCTGTTGTTTTTCCAAGATATATGAGATTAAACTATATATACGTGCATATGGGCACGGGTGTATGTCCATATGTCAAATAATTTCATAAAATTTCTGAATTATGGAATGTTTTTATACTTAATTATTATATATATTTATACTATTGTGACGAGCATAAATAAAAATGAGAAACTAAAATTTAATATCATGTTAAATAACTTTTTAAAATCTCACTTTCGTATAAAGTTCAAATTTATAAACAGAGAAATCTATAATCTTTTGTATTTTGATATTCAAGTGAAGAGATATTTTATATATATATATATTTTTAATAATATATACACAAAGTTAAAGCGTATATGAAAGCAAGCACAACACATGAAAGCAAGTAAAAATGAATTGAAAATTAGCAAACTTTCCGAAAACTGAAATGTGTTTTTGCTTCTTTTGACCACAAAGGCAGCAAATATCCCCAAATTACTAAGTTATTTGATCCCCATATGAAAAAATGTCTTTGATCACAAATCTGGTAGAATGGCTTGATTTAATTACGCGAGTAGTTAATTATTTTGTTTTTCAAGATTCAAAGTTCAATGAAGAATTTTTTTTTTCATTTGAAAGTTGGCTTTCCATGGGAGATTATAAGGGGGAGAAAACTCTACACAAATTAAAAATTGAGTCTCCTTTTACTATTTGTTTGTTTATTATTTTTCCTTGACTTGTGTTAGTTTATCATAGGTGAGTCGGCTCAACCCATGAACCAAAAGTATGTACGTGCAACTCGTAGTAATAATAATAATAACTTCATTACCTGTCGTTACCTTTCCCATTGCAATTTTAATTGCTTAAGTTACAATTAATGTACCATTTGCATTGCCAGATAAATTGGGCACTATCAATCTTAGATTAATTATCAGTAAACTCGTTTGATTACAACCCAAATAATTCCTTTTTTTATTATTTTTTTTCTTCAAGCTGCTAATTAGATGGTATTCAAATTTAGCAATCACGGTACTGGCATAAAGTTTGCCATCCAAACTCAGCCTAAAACAGACCATTCGTGTCAAAACTAGACAATTTCATCACGTCTAAATAAACCTAGAAAATGCTTCATTAAAAGTAATACTACTACAAAAGAAATCAAAGCATTATGCATGGGTTTCCTTTTGACTTTGCCTTTGCCTTTGCCTTTTCCGGGTTACTTGAAAAATTGAATATTAGCAACGAAGGAATTGAAAAACTTTAGCACACGTGTATACAACATAAGACTTTGCTCGGTGGGGCTAATAGAGTTTAATCCATGTGGAGTTAATAGTTTGCCTAACAAAATAATTGAGTTTAAGATATGCTGTTGAAGCACATGCTAAGAGTTTAAGTTCTTAATTGACGAATGCCAACAACTTCCATATTCTAGATAACTCAATTATTCCAATTTTAACTCACTATTTAAACCACTTAAATTAAATCATGCTGTTCTCACATTTAATTATAAATTTTTACACATATTAACATACATGTTATTTGTTCATGCTTTTACCCTTTGAAAGAGTGTTTAAGGGTATTGCGTAGTGCAATTTTAGTATAAACCTTTGCCACTGTGATATAATTCAGAATGTTTTGTTCGGATCTTGTGCTTTATTTTCCTTTTGGCTGCTCAGCAAAATTTGTTGTTAGGGAAAAAAGGTTGCTTGTGATTATGGGTTCAATTTGCTTCCCACACAAACGTTATTTTCATGGGAAGTAAGAGATTTAAATGATCACAAAACCCTGAATGAAATTGACCCGTGAAACACGTGGCAAAGAAACCAAAAGGGTGACATCTGTCCCACAATTTTTGCCTTAAAATTCCACACTTTCACTCAAGCCCCTTTGGCTTTATTGGATCTTCAATTGGGGTGTTATGCCGCCATTCATTGGCCCCTTAAGCTCAAACTAAAAAGCTGAAAGAAAGACCTGATTAATGTCGTTAAATGTAAGCAAACACAAAGAAAACTACAATCTACCTTGCTTTGTGTTTTACTTTCCCTGATTAATTATTGATCTTTCACGTTATGGTCTTTCAATTTTGCTTTTTTTTAAAAATTTTTTTTTATAAAGAGATCTAACAATTGTATTGTAAGTTATACAACAAAAAGTAATTCTAACATGCCTTTTGAACCAATGACCTAATGTGTATGTTTTCATTTTTAATCACTAAAATGTCTTTTTAGGACCAATATTTAATGTTGTAATTCTTCTTAGGGTATAGCAATAAATTTAAAATTACTAGCTTTTTTTGAACCGCAGCATTTCATTCGAAATATCAAAACATCATTTAGATGCAATCAAAACCCAACCGTTCAATATCTAGAGGGAACAATATCAATTCATGCCTTTGTTTCTTTTTCAATTTTAAGCTTAAATTGCCCATTACGTTTGGATCATGATCTTCACAGTCATAATATAATATTAGTATTCAATAAAACTTACTAATTATGTATATTCTCTCCCCCTTCCAAGCTTAATTCATTCAACTGCTAGTGAGGCATAGCATGTTGAATTAACATCTTCGGTTTAAGTTAATTATGTTATTTGTCAAATGTAGCCACCTTGGCTCATAATATTTGCGAGTTTAATAAATTAATGAGCTTAAAATTTCTGTTAGTATGGGGTTTCACGACAAATACAAATTCATGCTAGAAAAGTTGTATGATGCTCTATCTCTATTAATAATCCGCAAATCATTCTTTTTAAATTTCAAAACACTTTCTTATGTATTTCAGGAAACCAAGTCAGTCATTTTTTTGAGAGGTTTCCGTTTCATATTGTGAAAGTCACATTATAAAATTTAAGAGAAATAAGAGAGTTATTTCAATTATATCACTCAAGGTTTAATAAATATTTCAATGTTTTTTTTTCTTCCTTGAAAATGTTTATAAAGCTAACAAGTTACAGATTGTTAGGACATATCGCAGAAAGGTATGAGATGATTTTTTTTTTTAATTTTAACAATAAAAATTAAAGCTAAACAAAAAAAATTGTTACACTAGATCACATTGTATGTTTATATTTATAAATAATGCAATAATTCATTTGTTTGAATTGATATTAACAATTGTATTCAAATTATTAAAAAAATAATTTTTGTATATGTATATACGAGGTTACAGAAACACACCATTTTTTCTGCCATGTTTGTGTTAGGCACGTTTTTGACTCGATCATGTGTCTGCCACGGCTCAAAGACGTGTTTGATATAATAAAAACATGTCAACAATTTTTTTTTCTTCAAAAAAAGGGGCATGTTTTGGACATATTGTGGACGCATATAGGAAAAGCTGAGAACACGTCTTGGGTATTTTTCATTTTTGACAGTAAAAATTAACTCAAATAAAAATTTTTATTACACTGAATCACGTTGTGTGTTTCTATTTATGAATAATACAATAATTTATTTGTTTGGCTTTATATTAACAATTTTATTAAAATTATTACCCAATAATTTTTTTTTTGCATATGTTATACCTATACATAAGTTGTGTTCATATCATATTTGTGTCTTAAATTTTTTTAAGATTTGCGTGTCACTATATTTGTGTCGTACCATATTTTTGTTGCCCCATTCGTAGCATCTGTATACTACTTATTCCTGTAACTTTGAAGTTACACGATTCACACACTTACAAATACTTTTCATTACAATGAAGATGCTTTGGTATGAATCAGAATTCAATCTCCAAATGCACCAATTGACAGCTTGACCCCCCCGAGGGCTTTGCTTATAAAAGCATCAAAATTAAGTTAAATAGCTCTACCCAATAAAGAGGAAAAGGAAAAGTCGAAAAAGTTGGTTGTAGTTGGCCGAGGGTGTGGTGGGGGCGGGGGGGGGGGCAGCTAATAGTGTTACTTTAACTCAGTGGGATCGCAACCGGACAAGGAAGTGGAGTTGCCGGTGAGGCGGTAATAGAAAAGGAAAGCTGCGTTTATGTCAATTGGGAATTGGTCAAAGGGGGTAAATGGGTGACACCCCACTCCCCTCCTCCACAAGCCCTCTCAAAAATCTCAAGCTACCATGCCTTAGTTACTAAGAATACAGCTACACAATCATTGTAAATTTGAGCATGGCTTGTAGACAAATATTCAACCCAAAGTTGGGTCAATAAAAATATCGAAACCCAAAAGTACCAGACGATGAATACATTAAAAAAAAAAAAAATTAAGACAAAGGAAGCATATAGGATAACATTAACATCATGATGACTTACACATGTTGAACCTCTAGCATGTATAAACTCACTTATCTATAAATTGATATAAAAATTTTCAAGACCTGATAGTTAAAGCTCAAAAATTGTGAACAATTAATATAAGTTAAGAAGTTTAATATTCACTCTTCGCATATTATAAAAAAAATTATATTAAACTCAAAATTTTTCTTAGATCTTATTTATCTTGAAATTTGTGAAAGCTTTGTCTACCCTTTATTTTTAAAAGTAACAAAGTGGAAACATAAGAATTTTTTTTTTTTTTTTTAACTTTTATAACTTTCTCTGCAGTTAGCATACTCCTCTTACAACCTTTGAGGACACAACAACACAAATGGAAATTTGAGTTTTTTTTTTTTAAAATTTCACTGTGGTTTAACAAACCTTTATTGTTAAAATTATACGAACAACAATGACAATAGTACCCAAGAAACAACCACAAGATTCAAGAAGATCCTTAAACTAATAAGTCACTCATTTTCGTTTTGTTGCCTAAGCTGCTTATAGAATTTCACTATGAACTCTTCAGCTTTCTTGTCCACAAAACCGTTATCATCAGCAGCATCCCCCAATGGAAATGGCGAGTCTGTTATCCTCAGCTGCCTCACCATCGGGCTCCGCCCGAACCCGGGCAATGCCGGAGAAGCCTCTGCCGGCATCTCATTGCCATTTAGCATCTCCAAAGTCAGCTTCGCTGCACTCGTGGTAGCTACTTCGTCATCGAGAGTTGGCGGCGTGTGGAATGCACAGTTGAAGAAATTATTATGATGGTGGTTGCGCCGTTTGGTTAGGTGGAAAGGAAACGAGTATTTGGGGGTGTTGCTGCAGCTGAATTCGTACTCGTGGGGCGGCACGGAAAATGACATTTGGCCCCGGAGGTCGTCGTGTTTGTTGTGGTGGTGGTGGTGGTGGTGGAACATGAGGTTGCCTATTGCTTTGCTTGCAATCTTGTTGCCACGTTTGAGCATCATGTTGAGATCAACCTCGAGCTTTCTCTTGGATATTCCCTTCCTTAGCATGAAGAAGATTACACGTACCATGCCCCATATTTTCTTGGTCATGGTTGGCAAATTTTGCTCCATTTTCTATCTGACTTTGTAAGAAGAGAACTCCTTTTGTTTTTCTTGGAGTATTTTGTTTGAAATTTGACGAGAGAGATAGAGAGAGAAAGAGAGAAAGGGAATTGTTTGGGATGGAACGGAGAAGGGAGGGGGGTTGTGGGGGCTTATAAAGGGACGTCAAAGGTGTACTTTGATGTGACTAAACCGACATGTTGTGGTACGAGTGTTTTTAATATGGTTACTTAGTCATGTTTATAATATGTTGTACAATTATTGTCGGAGTAGTGATCTGGTGTGCCAATGGTAGACTATGTTGTATACGTGAACGGTCCAAAAGAATCGAAGTTGATCTATAATGTAAAGTGCTCGGCAAACCCATGTTGATTTGCATGCCTTTCACCTATGATTTTGATTACACCGTTAAAATTTGGTTTTGTGACATTGAAATCTCGTCTACAACTAAAAGCATCGAGTTTTAATTCTTTATATTTTTCATAGTTTAAAGGGGAGTTAATTGGATTCTAATACGATTAGAGGTAGTAGCTAAATGAATTTGTATGCCCATCCTTATTTAACAACCATAAGAAAGAAAGAAAAAAAAAAAAAGAAGCACTAAATAACATAGCAACAATCAACATTTCTAGCAGAGCACAAATTTATTTTAAAATTTATTGAGAATTTCTTTTTTTTTTTGGTTTGGTTTGCGGGGGGGGGGGGGAATATAGTTAAAATAGTATTACAACCAGTCTTCACTTACGGTATTAAGTTGAATTTTCTGTTCAAATCCAAAGCATGTCATATGGGAAATTTGGAAAATCGAGTGTGCACTCACTTGGGGCATTGGATCCCCCAACGTTGACTACTGGGGCTGTGAAAATGAACCCAACGGCTCGCATTTCATGAAATTCGGGTTGGACCCAACAGAAGTTGCCACTTCTGGCTCGGTCACAACAACTCGAAAAAGCTTAATTCGTGGATTTTAGCCTAATGGGTGCCCCCCCCAAGTAAAATCATTGGCTGCAGTTGGGCTTCCCGTGCCCAACAAAAATTAAGGAAATGTCTTGATCTTCAAACTTGCCCCAAAGGCCTGGATGGCCGGAGATAAAATGGCAAGACACCCACGTTGTCATTGTTTTGTTGTGCATCCAAATTTTTATTTTTTATTTTTTTTCAGTCTCATTAAGCTGAAATCCATACGATGAAAATAACTTTTTTTTAATTATATTTATAAATCTCAATAATTTTTTAGAACATTACCAAGAGTTAAAATACTTGGGAATTGGCATGAAGAGATGTTGATGTGGCATGTGGGTCTTAATATTTTTTGGAATGCAAACCCAGCAAAAGTGTTTTTTTTTTTTTTTTGTTTTTGGGGGGGGGGTTTTCCGCCCATGGCATGGCGTGAGTCCTTAGAAATCCAGACGTTCATGTGTGGACCAATACGGCACAAAAAGTTTCAACCTAAATCATGACATTGCCATGATGATGGCATACAAAACCTAAATCTGGCAACTTTTTCTTCCCCAAGATCCTCCTTCCTGATTTCAAGTTTCTATGTTATAGATGCCAGTGTCTGTTCTTCTCTCAAGTTATATTGACACTGATTAAAAAAAAAAAAAATTGACCTAATTTTAATTTAGAAGCAACCCATTATTAATTAAAAAAGGTTAATAATTTGTGTGAATCTTAAACTTTTAAAAATTTAAATTTGATGGGATTTGAAATCTAATTAATCCAAGATTTAATATATTTTTAACTATTAAACTTATAAGATTAAGATATATTTCTATTTTTTTTTCTTTTTTAAAAACATAAATTTTACTTCTCTCCTCCTCCTCCTCCTCCTCAGAGAATATGGAATTAATTTACAAAAGGTGGAAAAATCACATCTAACTAAAACACTAAAATTCTTATGCAGAATTAAATGCATGCTGGCCCCCTAGCCCCCATTATTTTCCAATTTTTGCAACTGGATTCTGATCACATCTAGCATCAGGGAAACACTGACACACGTCACACATCCAACGACAGGGATCAGCTTAACACCCCCACCACACCCCCCCAATCTGGGCCCACCTCCCATTTACATCACATACCCACCATCGATGTCACCCTGATATGATATGATATGACACATGTCACCTCAGTCATGTCATGTCCTGTATGTGGGTATGTTCTGCCTATATACGGATTGTCTGCAGTGCATAGACACTGGCCGTGACGTAATACTATTAATTTTAGATGAAATAAAAAACATTTTGTTAAAACAAATTTTATTAACATAGACAAATATAAAGTGTTTTTATATTATATGAATTATATTTTGTATAACACGAAAGATATGTATTGTAAACTAATTTAAAATTACAAATATTTTTTCATATTATATATAAAATTATCAATGTAGTATAAATATTTTAAATATAATACAAAATTTTTATAAATATTTATTTATTTAATTTTTAATGTTTTGGGTACGCTTTAAAATCGGAGACGCGTGCGGAGAAACCATCATGGTGTCCTCTCTGTCTCACGCAAACCAATCTCTCTTTCTTCTCTCTCCCATCTCATGCTTTCTTTTTTTTTTTTTCTTTTTATTATTAAAAAAAATTCTTATATTTTTATAAGATTCTTATCACATCAATTTTTCTTTACTTTATTGTCTATCTCCATTGTCTCAATTTTCCAATTTGCCATTCACAGACAAAATTATCGTTCTCAATGGGGTTTTTCCAATTATTTAGTCAACGCTTTTGATGAAGTGACATTTTGAAATTGTTGAAAAATGTTAAAAACTCAATAAAAACACAACACTTCATTAACTAAACGGCTAAGTGATTAATAATTATACTCTTTCTCTTATTTTTTTCTTTTTAAATTCATAAAATTTTCGTTTTGCAAAAAATTAAGTTTTAGGCTTGACAACAAAATGGGCATGGGAAGGTAATCCATTTTTAATTGAGTTAAAAATATAATTTAGTGGGTGCTTATTAGTTTAGTTAGTAAAAGTACATGATAAAAAGTAATTCAAAACTCAAAAAAAATTTAAATTTAAATTTAAAATTCATTAATTTTATACCCTTAACTTTACAAATAAAATCTTATTGAAAACAAAAGTAACTTTTTGGTTAAATTCAAATGGGCAAATTTTGGTACGAAACAAAAAGGATTGATAATTATTATAGCAATCTCAAAAAAAAAAAAAAAAAAAACCCCACTTGACCCCTCTAACATCGAAAACAACCAAAGGGCATTCCTGTCATCACAGCTCATTAAAAAATAATAAATAATAAATAATTATTAAATTTTTTTTTTTTTTTT
>CM038611.1:4250623-4355828 GCA_021533255.1 Ceriops tagal | reverse complement strand
TTTTTTTTTTTTTTTTGGTTTTTCAGGTCTCTTGCTACAACATTGTTACTACGTATTTCAGCTCTTTTGACAAAAAGTCTTTAACGTTCGAAAAAATATGAAAATTCCAAAGCTTCCCACTTCTCCTCCATGGTGGAAGCTCAGTCTCTCTCGCTCCCCTTGTCCTTCTGAATTCTCTCTCTAACTCTCTCTCTCTTCTGTCGATGCTTGTCTGGAAGGCGAAGGGACCAACCAATGAAAAAGCCCACACACGTTAACACACGAAGTCACAAACTCGCCAACAAAAGTCGCACAAAAACTTCCAGCCAGCCAGACAAAGTGAAAACCTCAAAATACCCAAAGAAAACATAAACCGAAGTACTCGGCCTTTTACTTTTTTTTATATCATCTTCCCCTGTCTTCTTCAAACGAATAAGTGAATAATAGCTTGGCCGGCTTGCTCTTCGTGTTCTTGTTCTTCTTTGTTTCGGCTCGCCCTCAGAATAATTCTCACTACCCACTTTGAATTCCATCTCAAAACCCCACAAAAAGCGAAGGGAAACTCAAAAAAGAGGGTGTCCCCGAGAAAAACCTCTGTTCTTGTCCCCCCACCCCACAAAAGAAAAAAAACATAATTTTTCGGTTTCTTTTGGTTATGGACGATGTTTTGGCGCCTCTTAGAGGGTTGTATGGGCGAGACGGTGCAGTTTCGGTGGGTTTTGCTGAGATCTCTTGAGAGAAACTTAGTTGCCGTTCTTGTTTCCTAAGTTTATCTGGTCGAAACGTTTCGGGTTTTGTTGTTTTGGTGATTTTTGGTGGTATAGAGAGGTGGGTGTGGAGCTCTGATCTCGAAAGATTTATGCTTTTCTCGTGTTTGGTGGCTGTCTGGTAGTGGACAAAAAAAATAAAAAAAAGAAAAAAACGGGGATAAAGATGTTTCCAATCTGGATATCGCTTTCCATTGTGGGTTTATCTCTATCCTCGCATTTCACAATCAAGCATTAAGCTGTAGCCAAAGTTCTAAGGATTTTACATTTCTGTCCCTTCCTAATGCTTTGAGGTTCCATGCGATGTCTGAAGGGTAATTCCTTGTGTCTTAGAGTTGGAAAGTTGTGGTTTGAAAGTTCCATTGCAGTCTCAGTTTTTTTTTTTGCCTTTGAAGGTTAGAGCAGTGTTCTTTGGGAGGAGAAGCCACTTGCGTTGATCATATATGCCTTTTTTGGGTGTAGCAAGGTGCTAGACTTGGCTGATTTGTGGAAGAAGGGCAACTTGGGGTTTTTGTTTGGATTGTTGATTGGACAGAGAATTTGGGTTGATTCAAGAGCTTTACCTTGTCATTTTGGAAGAAAGATCCTAACTTTGTGTCTTGATCCTTTTCTGGTAGGGGCTTGTGTGTTTGTGTGGTGAAATTGATTTAACGATGGCAATGTCCTGCAAGGATGGTAAGCAGCCAGTAAACATTGACAATGGCAAGTATGTCCGGTACACGCCTGAGCAGGTTGAAGCCCTGGAGAGGCTCTATTATGAGTGCCCCAAACCCAGCTCCATACGCCGCCAGCAGCTCATTAGGGAGTGCCCAATTCTATCCAACATTGAGCCCAAGCAAATCAAAGTTTGGTTCCAAAATAGGAGGTTAGTAGTTTAGCAAAACCATTGCCTTTTTGTGGCTTCTATTATGTCAAGATTCGTTTTCAGAGTTGCTGGAAATGAAAACTTCTACTCGAAAGTCCAATCTTTAGAATTCAAGCATCTTTCTTAAGTAAAGATTTCAAAGGGGCACATTTAAAACTTGTGTTTGGTTGAGTGAATGATCCAAGAAAAGAATAGATAGGAAGGAAATTTCCAAAATTGTGATGTCTTCCTTGAATCATGGAAAAGAAAAGAAAAGGAAGGAGCTTTCTTTATCTACTAGTTGATTTCATTTAAATGGCCATTTAATGTTAAAAGCTTTGACTTTGTGTATCTCATCATTGTTGGTGAAATTACTTTCAAATAATAAACAATGGCTGATGTGTGTATTTGTGCATTTGCTCTTCAGGTGCAGAGAGAAACAAAGGAAAGAGGCATCACGCCTACAAGCAGTGAATAGGAAGCTGACTGCAATGAACAAGCTTCTTATGGAGGAGAATGACAGGTTGCAGAAGCAAGTGTCACAGCTGGTGTATGAGAATGGCTACTTTAGACGTCAAACCCAAAATGTGAGAATTAAAGACAGTTTCTTTTTTCCTCATCTTCCCTAACATTTTGTTCTTTCATTTGGGATCTTGTTTGAATAGAATTTTCTTGATTTTCGCAAGGAGAATTGTTTAACTTGTTTATTAGCGTGTTGTGTGGATGTTTGAGAATTGAGATTGGAGGGGTTGTTTTATTTTTCATTTTTTTTTTCTTACAGACAACGCTTGCAACCAAAGACACAAGTTGTGAATCGGTGGTGACGAGTGGTCGACACCATCTGACACCTCAGCATCCGCCAAGGGATGCTAGTCCTGCAGGGTTAGTGGGGTTACAGTTGTTGGGTCCTTTTCTCTTCTTATGCTTTGTGACCACTTTGTTTTTGTGTGAAAGTGTGTTTGTGAGTGTTCGTGGAATATTCAATTCAATGCTTTGTTTTTTTTTTTCCCAGGCTTTTGTCCATTGCAGAAGAGACTTTAGCAGAGTTTCTTTCAAAGGCAACTGGAACTGCTGTGGAGTGGGTCCAAATGCCTGGAATGAAGGTAATAATTATTTATTTCTTATTCTTCTATTAATTAACACTCTCTCTCTCTCTCTCTCTCTCTCTCTCTCTCTCCCCAAAGTTTTGTCCTTTTCCAATTAATGGAAGAAACACAGGACCAACTATAAAGTTTGGATTTTACTATGCTAATTTTTCATTTACTTATAATTATTAGTTACCGATGGAACTTTCTGTTATATTCCTTTACATTTTTCCTAGGAAGACAATGAAAAGTTTGTTGGTTTTATTGTTTAATTATGTCCTTAATGAAGGAATTTCTCCCAATGGTGTGGGGAAACACTTTTTTTTTTTTTTCAAAGTAGTTTCCATGTTAAAAATTTGTTTCTTTATGTGCAGCCTGGTCCGGATTCCATTGGAATCATTGCTATTTCTCATGGTTGCACTGGTGTGGCAGCACGAGCTTGTGGCCTGGTGGGTCTAGAGCCTACAAGGGTGAGTCCATTTTGATTCTTCGTTCCTGTATGAATCTCCTTTTTTGAGCAAATATAATTAAATGATTTGACTGTCTGCTGGCCAGGTTGCAGAAATCCTCAAGGATCGGCCGTCATGGTTCCGTGATTGCCGAGCTGTGGATGTGCTGAATGTGCTGCCCACTGCTAATGGTGGAACCATTGAGCTACTGTACATGCAGGTAAGAACTAATGATCTTACAAGTGGAATATCTGTGGAGTATTCTAGTTTGCAAATGCTTAATTCCTAAGAGTTCTTGATGTAGCTCTATGCACCGACAACATTGGCACCAGCTCGTGACTTCTGGTTGCTGCGTTATACTTCTGTTTTAGAAGATGGCAGCCTTGTGGTATGTTTTTGAAGGATTTCAACTGTATTTGGTTGATTTGGCTTTTTGGCTGTTTTAACATGATTAACCCTTCCATTGCCACTTGTGTTGTCATGCACAGGTCTGTGAGAGGTCTCTTAAAAACACTCAAAATGGTCCAAGCATGCCACCAGTGCAGCATTTTGTGAGAGCTGAAATGCTGCCAAGTGGATACCTGATACGGCCTTGTGAAGGGGGTGGCTCAATCATGCACATAGTTGACCATATGGATCTGGAGGTAGGCTATCCTTACACCAAGAAGGCATCTTGTTATTTGTGATATGTGATGCCATTTTGACCAGAAAAGGCAATTCACTTGAATATTTATTTATGTCAATTAGCCCTGGAGTGTGCCTGAAGTTTTGCGCCCACTATACGAGTCATCTACCATGCTTGCACAAAAGACAACAATGGCTGTAAGATATGAGTCTACTTTCAGTATCCAAGGATTCATGTTTATTTAGTTTTGTTATATGTAACATTTCAAACAACTGGAGAGACCCTGTTCTTTAGAGTTATGCTATTATATTATTCTGAACTAGATAGGGAATTATTTTTTAATACACATTTCTCATCTTCATTCAGGTTTTACGACAACTGCGGCAGATAGCTCAGGAGGTTTCTCAGTCCAATGTAACCAATTGGGGACGGCGGCCTGCTGCACTAAGGGCACTTAGTCAGAGGTTGAGCAGGTTTGTGTGTACAGTTTGCTGATATCTACTTCAGTTTCTTTGTTTATTAAGTGTTCTTGATGACATAATCTTTACAGAGGTTTTAATGAAGCTGTCAACGGGTTTACTGACGAGGGATGGACTGTGTTGGGCAATGATGGCATTGATGATGTTACTGTCCTTGTGAACTCTTCACCTGACAAGTTAATGGGGTTAAATCTTTCCTTTGCTAATGGATTTCCACCTTTCATCAATGCGATCTTATGTGCTAGGGCATCAATGCTATTACAGGTTGGAATGCCAGAGTTGTTTTCTTCTATGATATCTCCAGCAAATTACTATGCTGGAGTTGTTATGTGGAGAATGCTTTTTTATTTGTTGTCTTGTTTTAGGGATTTTGCATATGTCTTTGTTTTGAACATGCAACAGCCATGTTGCTGTGGCAGAAAGCTGTCTTGTTGCATCTTTAGTGATTATTCTGAAAGACTCTGGTTGTTACTGAACTAGATCATCTAGTGTGCAGAGTTGATTTTGGGTTATTTGACTCCCATCAATTTTTTCCCCTGCTTTTGTCCTGCAAATTTACTTGAGGGAAAACTAGGACTTGTCTGTGGGATGAATTCAAGTTTAAAGTCATCTTGCTCTTGTGTTATTTGTCATTTGTCATTTCTTGTATTTGTCTTGCTGTTTATTTATTCTGATGTGCATCTTCTCCCTTTCAGAATGTCCCTCCTGCAATCCTTCTTAGGTTTTTGCGGGAACACAGGTCAGAATGGGCTGATAATAGCATTGATGCTTATTCAGCTGCAGCAGTGAAGGTTGGGCCTTGTACCTTACCGGGGTCTCGGGTTGGAAGTTTTGGAGGTCAAGTTATTCTGCCTTTGGCTCACACTATTGAACATGAGGAGGTGGGTATGGGGATAGTATTGTTGCTGTTGAATGAAGTACAACACCATTGAAGCCATTTCCTTTGGACATTTTATTTATCATCTTTTACATGTCAAATTTTCTGCATTTCTTAGTTCCTGGAGGTTGTTAAACTGGAAGGAGTTGGCCATTCCCCTGAAGATGCTACGATTCCTAGAGACATGTTTCTTTTGCAAGTAAGAATCAGGCTGTTGCATTGCTTCTCTGGCTTGTTTTGGTCCATTCTCACAGTTCATTCAGAAACTGACCCACAAGCCACTGTAGACTAAATCTTATTTATTTATTTTTTTCTATCAATGTTTTCATTTGGATCCCCAATTAAATTTGGGATTAAGGCTTTGTTGCTATTGTAATGTTTTCATTTGAGTGAGGATAGTATTAGCTCATTTAACCTAAGCTAATACCTGCAAACCTTTAAAGTATTGGGAAATGGTCAATTGCATATTAGTTTGTTCACTTGAAGTTGATGAATCAAAATTGAGGGGAAGGGCTGATATGATATTTTGAAGATATCATGGTACAAGTTTCAAACAGCAGGAAAGTTGGTCGGTCCTGTGGCATGCATGTTTCCTTTGAACCAAATAAAATGGGGTATAATTGCATGTGAAATAAGGATATATTTGATTCATTTTTCTTTCTGTACTTTCGGCAGCTTTGCAGTGGGATGGACGAGAATGTTGTTGGAACATGTGCTGAGCTTATATTTGCTCCAATCGATGCATCCTTTGCTGATGAAGCGCCTCTTTTACCTTCTGGTTTTCGCATCATTCCCCTTGGTTCTGGAAAGGTTAGCTGATCACCAATGTTGTATAATTGTTCATAATGTTTAATTTCTAGGCCCTTGTTATTGATGCATTGAAAATGATGCAGGAAGTGTCCAGTCCAAATCGCACCCTAGACCTTGCTTCTGCTCTTGAAATTGGACCCACTGGAGGAAGAGCATCTGGTGATTATTCTGCTAATTCTAGCTGTATGAGATCTGTAATGACAATCGCTTTTGAGTTTGCATTCGAGAGTCATATGCAAGATCAAGTTGCATCAATGGCCCGTCAATATGTCCGCAGTATCATTTCTTCTGTCCAGAGGGTGGCATTGGCACTCTCCCCTTCCCATGTAGGTTCACATGCTGGTCTCCGCTCACCAGTTGGTGCTCCGGAAGCACAAACACTTGCTCGTTGGATATGCCAGAGCTATAGGTATAATATCTTGTCAATCTTCATCCATGTCTGAACCAGGAGGTATTGTGGTATGATGTCAACTTGTGTTGTGTAATAATGCACTACAGTAACTCTAATGAGTGAGTTGGTTATAATGGAGTGTTGTTTTCTCTGAAAAAAATCAATTTCTTCTCTTTGTAGCTGGATTATGGTATTCATCCCTGCTCTCAGTTTCTGTCCCTTTTCATGCACTATAATTTTGGAGGGTCCAGAATGTTGAGACTGATTTTCCCTGTATTTAAGGAGATGTTACTGCTTTCATGTAGAGAATATCAATTAGATTAATGAATCAATGTCAGCTTGTTTTGGTCTGAGAAAAACTTATCCAAATCAGATTAGAAGCCAGAAAAATGAAAAAAAATTAAATTGAATGCTCCCGTAAAATTTAATGTCATGATTTAATAAACTCTTTCTTGCAAATGCTTGTGTATGTCCATTACGTGTTTATGATTTTCCAGGTGCTACTTGGGTGTGGAGCTACTCAAATCAAACAGTGAAGGAAGTGAGTTCATTCTCAAGACCCTGTGGCATCACTCAGATGCTATCATGTGCTGCTCTCTGAAGGTGCTTTTGAAAACTATGTTACCACCACCTGTTTTCCCCTTTTCTGCTCATGATATGATTAGTTTGGAATGGAATCCAAGATATCTGGAGCTTAAATCATAGAAATTGGGTTTTATCTGTGCTCTTGTGAGTTGTGGACTCACCTGATGACATGATTAGATGATGTTCCATCAGCATGAGGCCTTCTGAGATACATTGGAAATCGTTTTTTCATGCTTTTTCAAAGAGTGCATCTTTCTCTTTACGAATATAGAGTTGATTCTAGGAACAATGTGGTGATGTTGTCTCTCCTTCGTAATGTACTGGTTGAGCTAGCGAAATGTTGTAATGTAAACATTGTTGTCTTTGACGGTTCAAATCTGAATTGCAAACTTTTGATGCTGATGCTGCAAGTCCAATAATGGTTATGGTGCAATTTCTGAAAAAATGAGATTCTTCATCTAAGATATATTAAAATCCTATAGGTATATTTATGGTCAAATTGATTTGGTCTGAAACTGTAATTCATGCAGGCGTTGCCAATTTTCACCTTTGCAAACCAAGCAGGGCTTGATATGCTGGAGACAACCTTAGTTGCCCTGCAAGACATAACTTTGGAAAAGATATTTGATGATCATGGGCGGAAGACTCTCTGCTCTGAGTTTCCTCAAATAATGCAGCAGGTTTGTAGTTCTCTCTACCAATATATAATGCACTTGATAAGCAGGTTAGATTATATTTCGTATGACTTGGAGGTCAAAAGTTTGAATAGCAGGAAAAGCCTTTTTGAATCGAAAAGGCTGTATATATCTGACCTTTTGTTAGATCTTATGGTGTGAGAGCCCTGTACACTAACACCCCCTTTATAAGCTGATTAAAATGTAAATGCACTAGAAATTTGAATGCCGAAGATTAGATTTCTTAAATGATGAATGGACTCTTCAACATTCCCTTTGTAATGGGGTGCAGCGCTGGAGTAATCTGTACTGGATTTTTTTTTTTTAATAGTTTTTTTTGTGCATTGTCTCATACAAGCCTTTTCTGTTGGTAGGGTTTTTCTTGTCTTCAAGGTGGTATATGCTTATCAAGCATGGGGAGACCAGTTTCTTATGAGAGAGCAGTGGCCTGGAAAGTGCTGAATGAGGAAGAAAATGTGCATTGCATCTGCTTTATGTTTGTCAACTGGTCATTTGTCTGAGGTTTGGTCCAGAATGTAGTGGACAGGGAAAGTTAAAGATAGACGACACTAGAACTATCTTATTTTGTTGGCTTGTTTATCTTCTGATGGATGACACCTTTGGATGATGTAGCGGACGTACTAGGTGCCATGATTCTGTTCTTTCGCTGTATCCTGAATGTCTCTGTGAAGCTATTATCCACAAACTTGACATTTGAATAGCTTAAATGCCTAGTATTTTGTTTGGTATGTTTGATGAAATCTAATGGGTTAGAGTAGCCATTGCATTGCATTCAACGCTCTATACTGTAATCTGCTGCATTACTTTTTTCCGCATGTTCAAGTCAACCCCATTAATCGCGGCCTTCGTTTTCATTTTACGGTCAATATGTGCACTACGTGTAATTGCTGATGGGAAGAAGTAGATGCAAATCTGGCTTGATGGCGTTTTATAGCTAGTTTTTCAAAGTGGTGCATGTGGCATTGACGTTAGTTTGGCAAACTAAAAGTTCTAAGCTTTGCAGGGTATCAGTTAGTTGCTTATTATTTGTGACGAGTCAAGGAAAATGACGAAATTCTTGCATGGGTTTGCTCTTGTTTTGGTCAGTCGTGATTAAAATGAAAACCTGCCGTAGACCCTATTGATGGATAAGATAGCAACAACCCTACTGTGGCAATGATTAATTTTCAGTATGTGATGGCATGAAAGTATACTTCTGTTGGTCGCAGCGTCAAAACCTTTTATCTTTGGTTGGTCTTTCGGTATCAGGATTTAAACTCTAGTAGGGGAATTTAGAGTTTAGTCTCTGTACAATTAGACTCTACGGCTGGGCTGTATTGCTAGACTACACGGCTGGTGGCTGGCATCGAGAAAACTGTTCCATGGGAGCAGACATCTTGACCATGTACCAGCTAGATTACCAAGCCTTTGATTTCGGGGTAAACTGAACTAATGCTTTTGGATGGACAAGTGGGTTTAAACGCAAGCCGTCGCCAGCCGCACATCTTCTGCACCACTGAAATGTTCTGTCTGGTTTGGTCTAACCCGTAGCTGTTGTATGGCGCATTTTTGCATGGTGGGGGTGGGGGCTCAGGAGACCTGAAATTTGGGAAGGGTCGCTCTGGGCTTGGACCAGAAAGAAAAAGAACTTTTGCCTTGCATGGATTCTGGCCCGAGCTTGGCTCATTTCAGTGGTAACATGAACGGTTGAGCACAAGACTCACTCACTCTCTCCCCCTATCCAACGACGAGGAAAGGGTCTTCGTTTTTTTTTTTTTTTTTTTACTTTGGTTTTTCAGTATTTTGTGGTCTTAGTGCAACGGTGCTGTTACCCTATTGTGAGCTAGTTTCTCCATGACAAACAACAATTTTGCTGCGTATTTTTTCCAAGACTTACTATGTAGGAGTTTTGTGTATAGGATGCCTTTTTTTTTTTTTAAATATATATATATGTATATATGTTAAGGCCTTGTACAAAATAGTCTGCCTTCAGCCAACCTGTTGTTGAAGTGCTGCCGGGGAAAAAAAAAACTGTCCATTTTTCACTCTCCTCTCTCTGTCTCTCTAGTTGGTATTTGCTCATATCGTGGCAAATCATGATGGCCAGATGATGCATGTGTAATATTCTTTTCTTACAGAGTTTATGGGGAGAAATAAAATAAGATATCCTGAATTATGTGACTGCATTGCCCCACATCATCTAAATCCTACCTTGGAAAGTTTTTGTTCTTGTCAGTAAACAAAAGGCTACTTGGTGAAAAGCAACACATTTATGGTTTATTTAGGCTAATAACACATACAACCACATACAAATCCACCACATAAGTGTGGTTACATGCCATGACTGATGACAGTCTTTTACATCCAACAACTTACACGTTACACACAGATAGTAAATATTGCACATTAGCTTCATAAACTGCTTTCTAGGCATAATGTTTGGATATCAGGAGAAGTTGAGGTGACAAGGAGAATAGGGATGGTTTTGGACTAATTCCCAGAATAACTAAAAAAGGACACCCAGCTGATCATCCAATAATTAGACAAAACAAATGAGCACCCACCTAAAAAAGCCCTATAGGTTGCAGATATGAAGGTGGAGATCAATAAAATATGGTAAAGGGAAGATAAAAATACCCTTAAGTTGAATGTTTTGAACCAACCCAAAAAACCTTTTAAGGTGAACAACAGGTTGCTCCATGGAATTGACTGATCAAGCCAGGGACAATTTTAACAGGAAAGGAGACTGGGAAAATTGTTCCAAAACAAAATTCTACGGCAGGAGGGTCTAACTAGGGGAGCTACAGAAACAAGGGTAACTCATCTGTGACCCCATCTTTGTTAGAAGCAAATTATTGGCAATTCAATTTGCCAAGGTAAGACCTTGCATCTCCCCGATAATGACTGGCATGCAGCTTGAACTCCTAGCAATCCCACCAACCTTCCTTTCAGCACCTTTAGGACTCACTGATCTACTCCTTTTTGTGTTTTTCTTAAAAATCTCCCTCATGGCCTCAGCTTGCAACAAGACTGGATAAGCCCTACCAAGTTTGTTGAACCTTGCACATGTACTCATATGTGCACTCAATGCATCCTCCATCGTCTTTCCTTTATTTTTCTCCATCTCCTCCTTCACAGCCTCAGCACAAAGCCCACAAATCCACTTCCCCATGAACCTCCCACGAACGTGATCGATGTACTCAGGAGTGCACTCTTCACTCAGCCCACAGCACTCACATTTTGCATCTTCTACCTCAGATATTGATGGGAGTTTCACGATATCCTCCATCCCTTCTTTGCTTAATTCGAATGAGATATCGGATATCGTCCGGTGAAGATTGTCACTGGACAGCTTTGGTGGCTTGCAGAAGTGGTTAGTCCTAGTGTAAGTAGGAATTGCCTCTCCATGTGGTGCCATATTGATACTCTCAGAAGTAACTTAGAACTTTGCATAAGAAATTGGAAATTTGAATATTCTTATTGCTCTTGTTTTTAGTCACAGGGGTAACCATGCACAAACACCGTATTTATAGTAGTTCACTTCCCATCTGCCATGAATCTCAACAGTTAAGTTATGTGGATATTGGAGATTCACTTGTCAGTTATCAATGCAAGCGTGAAATGGCGTGAACCAGCTAGATTTTTCATGATGGATTAGAAGGAAAAGCAACTTTTTATGTTTGTAATAACTGAATTTTTGATCTTCGAAAAATAATAATTATTTTACGTGTAGACTTGAGGATATTTGCATTGCATGTTCAACCTATCTTTTTGGCTTTATTTGTTTAGATGAGGGGTTGCAGATGTATTGTCTACCGTTGCTTAATTAAAAAATATATTTTCCTATAATCAGATTTCATATAGTTTGTAAGATTTATTTGCATAAATTTGAAAATATTTTTCCTACTAAAAACATAAAGGCACTGTCCCTTTTTCCCCATTTTCTTTCACTAATTGTTTCCAACCATTGAAGTCCAAACTTAGCACTCACGTGCGGATTCAATTCAACCACACACGGCCAATTTTCACCAAACAAGACCAACTTACCCACATCGCACATTTGCCTCACAGTCCATAGCCACTTGGATATTCACGAGCAATAAAAATGACCCAGACAAGACAATGTATGTTATACTAGGGTTAAGGGCTCCAAAAAACTAGCAAGCAACTAAACAAAAGTCTTCTTTGAAGTCACAGTTATCTCGAAACACAGAAGAAATTATGGGGGGCCATTAATTGAAAAAAGCCAGGCTTCTTAGTTGACATGACGTTTACTTTTCCCTTTTAATGACCCTAACTTTACATTAATTACATGGATACGTGATCACTCGAGACTTGGTTCATTGTATGGCTCTACTGTGCACAACGTGAGTGATCATGCTAGCACATGCAAATGGGTTGCTTAAAAGAGTGCGTCCACAGCCCTTAAACTTTATCACCTAGAAGTGTTGTGGCATATATGGTAACAGCATGCTTGGTATAGCTCCCCAGTGAATTGTGTGACTTAAAATGCTCCGATATAGAAAATATCTTGCCTTTCCATTATAGGCAAGTGGCTCCTTGATCACCTCGACTGTGTTGCAAAATCTGCCACAAGTAGGCAATTTTCTTGGATGGGTCCTGATGAGTTGTTCGCCCAAGACGATTTTGGGTTTGGAATGAACTTGAGACTAGGTACTGAGTTGGCTTAGACCTTGCAAAAGGATACACGGCTAAAGACTATAAAAAACTTTTAGTGTTAACATTTCGATGATTAAGTCAGTGAGAGTACGAGAGACAAAGTATAAGATGAAGATATTTTGATAATAATAACATTAAGGAGGTGTAATATGGACTTATTTATATGTTACTGTAAACAAGATTTTTAAAAAATAGAAAAATAACAGTATAAATCAATTTGTAGGAAAAGTGCATAAAAATAATTACAAAAAGATAAATGTAGTACCACAAATTAATTGATTTAAAATCTAAAGATTCTAGACCTCATAAATCTTGGTAGATAGATTCTAGACCTCATCGGATGGATCTTTTGTAACCCATTAAGAGTATCAAATGTTTTCTCGCATCATTGGCTCCGAGCATCAATCTCACAAGTCATAAATAATCATAGTTTAATATCCCAAAGCAAACAAATACAACAACAAGAAAAAAGCAACAACTTGAAAAAAATGGTTGAAATTGCTCAATTTTAATTTAACGAAAGAGAAAAATAAATAAAGGAAACTCAAAAATTGAAGCGCATTAAAAGAAGCCTCAAGCCATTTCCTGTCTTTTTGGCTTTTACTTCTCTCTTGTTTGCTTAAGATCTAAAACTCAGTGCACCCATAATGTTAATTTCACCAAATACTATTGGGATCTGAATAAACATGAGAGAAAATATGGTAATTGAAAAATAAATAAATAATAATAATAAAAAAAGATTCAAGAGTGAGAGAGCTTATGAACTGCTTCCTAGAGTGGAGGCGGTTGGTCATCGACTTTCTTGTCTGAAAGGTCACCGCCTTGTCTGCCATCGTTTCATCTTCAAATAGCAAAAACCACCACCTGAGTGTTCTTCGAGGTGGCAAGTTAGGGTGAAGTGGGGATAGGGTTCTCTGTTAACTCTCTTATCTCTTTATTTATACACAAGGATAAATTTAAAATGAACAAAAATATAAAATAAAAGTTTAAAACACTTAGTGATGAAAAGAGTTGATAATCCAGGATTAATTTTATTCAACTTTCCATTCCTTTACCTAAATATTGTCATGTTCGTTGAAAACTTGCATGTTAATCATTTTTTTTTTGTCAAGGTGAATGGTTTCAATAACCATTTATGAATGAACATTTATCATAATTTTTTTTTGCTTTTTTGTTATTGGAAGCAAGTGGTATTCTAGGTCAATTTGTATTCATTATATTTTCACGTCTTTCTTCTATTGAGTTTGAGTGTAAGAGATTTATAAGAAATTAATCATTATTTAACCATGCCTAAAAGTCTCCTATGTTCTTGATGCATCACTAAATCTTTACTTTTTTTAAGTCTAGTCTAATTTGTCTTATATTTTGTACATTTTAAAGACATGAGCCAATTTGGGTAAAGTTTTTAACTCAACTTAGTCAAGGATGCCTACGGCTTTGCACTAGTCCTCAGCATACTTTTGTTACCCACAAAAACTTTGAGTTAGTGAAGTAATAAAAGGATAAAACTTTGAGGAGAAGGGAGAAAATTGGTCTAAAATCTCTCGCATCTCTCAAGTCACAGTATCTTCTTCTAAGGATTGAGAGCATGAAACAAGGTAAGGAAAACCACACAACTTTATTTATTTCCTTTGTATTTTATAAATATAATTGATTTATTTCCTTTATATCAATTACGTCTCATCCATGGGGTTTGCTGCAAGAGGAAAGTTTGGATCATTTCAATTTGAAACAGATGGAAGGGTTTAAGAACTAATAGCTTGTAGCCATACTGGTTTAAAATATCTTTCTTATCCCTTTTGTCTTATTGTCCTAGTCATAGCTATTGGATTATGTATCTACGAGAGTTTAATAGGAAGCATTTGCCAGATTTATTCGGTTAATGCTGATAGAAATAGGAAACAAAGGTATGTCTTTTAGTTGCAACATTCAAAGATTAAAACTGTTCCTACATGAATCTGTTACACAAATTTGAAACTGAACTTTTACATTGAGCCTTTGATCTGAAAAGAATTCACTTTTGGTGCTAGGATCTGATAGGGAACTTTGTCGCTGCTGTCCCTGGCTTCTGCCACTTTGATGGATATCAGGATATGCTATGATGAAATGCAGCACATATGCTGGCAGAAATTGAATCAACAGGAGGGACTAGCTATCTGCTTGAGGAATTCTCATGGCAAAGAAAATTTATGGAGGAATGAATTGGAAGTTCATGCATAACATCACTAGAATTTGATTTATTCTGCCTGGAAAATTCTCGTTGTAGATAAATTTAAGGAGGAACCAATTGAAATTTCATGCGCAACATATCTTAATTACTTTGTACTAGGAATTTTTGGCCTAGTACAGTGTATGATTATTGTCTTTGTAAAAGTCCCGGCTCTGCTGTTTTGGCAAACATTATCCGTTTTCCCTTTCTCATGCCACCAAACAATTGTATGGTATTGAAGTACTAAGATTATCTTTCCCTATTGTTAATTAAAGATGGCTAAAATTAATGCTTCCTTTGTTCTAAATTGTAATCCTCATAGGCGTACAATCTTTTTCATTCAGGCATAAAATTTAATTCTTTTCTCTCAAAGAAAGAAAAAGATGGAAACTGCACTAAGCTTTAATTTTTAAAAGTTTCCATGGTTAAAAATAAGCAAAGTCCTCTAAAGTCAAGTCTACACTTTAACACCAATGGATACAGGAGCAAAACTAAGACAAGGTAATCAAATGAAGTCACAAATGCATAACATAATATGAGACGAATAAAAGAAAATGATGAACAATTGATTGTTGCAATCTTCATACAATCAGAACGTTGCCAAAATGGAAAAGAATGCATGAGATCCAATTAGGTAAAAAAAAAAAAAATCTGTAGAATGCACTATATTTTAAAATCTAAACGGTATATTGAATTATTGATTGTTCAGTACCACATCGCATGCATATGTTGTTCTGGCCGATTTGAGGCCCCTAATCACATGGATGCCAGACTACACAGTAAGAAATAGTTATTCCCTTTTTATAAATTATGTGTAGGTCAAATTTGATTTCTAGTCATTGAAATTGATCACCAAGAGACTTTCTCAGCTAAGCTAAAGTAAATGATGATACATTTTGCATTAATTAGTTGCCATTTATTGGTGGGTAGCAATATACTCAAGAAAAAAGAGAGAGAGAGAAAAAAAAAATAAATGGATGCTACCAACCTTTACAAAGATACCATAAATTAAGAAATTAAGCACTTATCTTAAAGACCTTATGGTCAAATCTTAAAGTAAGAAGTGAGAGATTTGTGATATAAAGAAGAATAATCAATTCAATGGTAATAAAAATATCAATTCAAACTAATCTTTTCTAGTTTAGTCAGCATGAGAATGAAATTTTAATTACTACTAAGATTTGAAGTCAAATTTTTTATTCATCTAAATTTTTATACTTGGTGGTAACTAGTTTAATTGAGTAGTTCAATTTGGGCATGTTTATGCCAATAAAACACAAGTTAGAACCTTTTTTTTTTTCTGGGAAATTCAAAATAGATAGTACAGTGAAGAGGGTGATGACTTTTATAACTTCATTGTTTATCAACAATGATCTAGTGAGGGTAGATCACAAGAAATTGTAATGTATTTTCTAGAGATGGGGAATGGTCATGGATGTGATCATACCAAACAAGAGAAGTAAAGTAGGCAGAAGATTTGGATTTGAGAAATTTACTAATTGATAAGATGCGATTGATGTTGCTCAGAGGTTGAATGGTGAGAGATTGCTTGGGTATCGGTTAGAGGTCAAGTTTGCTAACTATCCAATGCTTAGGACTAGGGTCAGAATGGTCATACAATAGAGCCCCAAAAGTATCACCAACCATCCATAACCATATAGAGTGTGGTAGGTTAAATGATCTATGGGAAAGCATATAATGAGATAATAATAGAGGCATTGAATGAAGGTTGTACTCAACAAGGTAGGAATGAGTTAACTTCACTTGCTAAAGTCAGTCATTAATTAGTCTTCTTATCTTATTGCACGAAGATCTCTCAAATTGAGTGACTTTATTAGAGTGTGGTCAGAGTGGTTCACAATCTAAGCTTAATTGAAGATTTGATGGAACAAATGCAGAGGGGTGACCATCATCCCTTCTATGTCATGATTAAGGGAGGCTTTAAGGTCCTTCTAATTTGTAAATCTAGGAAAGACATGATGGAAGAGATTAATAGGGGTGGAAAGCGAATCTTAGAGATGTTTAAGAGTATGATTCCATGGTTTGTTGATAGAGTGGGCTATGATTGGAGGGTTTGGGTATAGATTGAGGGGTTACTTTTTTAGGCATGGTCTGATAACTTTCTCTTACAATTGGGAGTGAGGTGAGGAGCATTCTTGGGGATGGATACTTCATTAGATAAAAAATGGAGGCTTGATTTATGTAGGTGTCTTCTACTAGTGAAATTTGATGCCATTATTCTACCTTCTATGATGGTGGAGATTGATGGTTAAGACTTTCATTTAAGGATTAGACAAAAATTGGTCACTAACCATAAGTTCAAGAGAGAAAGGAGAGGCTTGTTATGTGGTTAACCTCTATAGAAAGCAATGTATGCCAATCAGAAAAGATTTTACAAAAAAGGGTAAAGTTAAGTGATGGACTTGACATTAGATCATTTATAGTATTAAAAGGAAGGTTAGGGGAGGAGGATGAGGATGAAATGAAATAGTGGAGGTTTAAGGGAAAGAGAAATGGGCTGAAGGTGAATGAAAGTCTGAGCCACAGGGCAAGCCTAATAAGCTTGAAGAAGGAAGAGGTTAAACTAATTATAAGCCCATTCATAGTGGGCAATAATTAGGAATTACAAGTAAGCCTTTTAACAATAGAGGTTCATATAATAGGTTAGATTATTATGGTCTAAATAAGTAGAAAATTGTAGGTTGCCATTGGAGTTTATCTTTTCTTTATCTTGGAAAGGGTTAGAATTTAAAGTTAGGCCTAAGGGAGAAGGGTGGAGAGGTACAAGTAAGCCAAGTCTTCTGTTAAGAGAATGTAGGGGAAGACAGGACAAGTTTAGTTATAGGTGAGAGAGATATGGTTAGTATTTAAGGAGGTGCCTTTACAAATGACTAGAGGCCAAAGTTAGGCAAGAGTGTGGTGGAAATCATTGTTATAAGAAGGTAGGCAAAATCACTAGGGGAAAGAGGTATGAGGTAAGGGAAGATTAGTTGTGGTGAATAGGCATAAGCCTTGTAGACCTCTACTGGGAGCACTAACACTAACTCAAGAGATCTTATTAATAGAAGTGTAACTCTTAAATGGGTAGATCTAACTCCATAATGAAATCATTTGGAGGGAACCATAAACAGTGTTGGAGATGGGCAAAGCATTAGGATTAATAAAGGCAAGAGAAAGGAGACAATTTTATAGGGGCTGTTGTCCTTAATTGAAGGAGAGAATCACAACAGTAACCATTTGCCTATCATTGAATCAAGTAAGGGTTATATCCAACTTTCTGTTGATTTGCATAATTAATGTGAGAGGGTTAAGAGGTCCACCAAATATAGAGTTGTTTATAGATATGTGAATTATGTGAAACTAGACATGCTATTTTTATAAGAAATGAAGTTAAGCCATCTGTCAAATTGATTTTGAGACAGGTATAGGGTGGGCTAAGTATGCATATTGTGTTAGTTAATTTTTTTTAGGTGTTAGGGGGTTTAATGGTGTTTTAGAGTAATACCATTTTTCATTTACTATATAAGTTACTAATGAGTCAATTTATAGTATTGGTTAAGGTGGTTGTATTATTGGAAAAAATGGTGGCATTTGTGAATATATATACTCCTAACAACTATGTGAAATAGCAAGGGTTTTGAGAAGAATTGAAGGGGCTAAAAAATTACCTTTAGGGAGTATAATGTGTCAGAGGCAATTTCAATACTATATTAGTTAACAACTAGTTCACTGAAAATAATTAGACTATTTAGAATTTTAACAAGTTTGTGTACGATATAGAATTAGTGAACTTACCATTATAGGAGAGTAGGTTCACTTAAAGTAATTATAAGAAAAAATTGTCTATGAATTGTACAGATAGATTTTTAGTTGGAACTAAATGGTTAAAGGCATCACCATTATTAAGGTAGTGAGGCATGTATTATTGCTTTTCTGACTACTATGGGGTCTATTTAAGGGTTGATGACTAAGATTGGGGTTTTACTTTGTTTTAATTCTTTAATCACTTTATGGTCAATAAGGGTCTTGGAGTATGAAGGAAAAGGAGAGAATCAATAAAGACTATAAGAAGTCGAGATGAAGATGGAGCAATTGCCTTTGAAACAAGAAGCTTAGTTGCCTTTTGAAAAAGAGCAAATGAATTTGATGTAAGCAAAAGTAGAGTATTAGATGAGTTTTAAGGTAAAGGAACAGGAATGGTATCATAAATCACCATTATGATAGTTGATATAAGGCAACAAAAACACAAAATTTTTTCATATTTTAACATCTAATAAGCATCTTTAAAATACAATTGAGTGTATTACCAAAGGGGATTAAATCCTTTTTAAATGAATGGATATTAAGTTGCTACTTATTCCTATTTTAAGGATTAATTGGGTACTTCCACATCATTGTATTTGAAAATGGATAAGAAGTTCTTTTGAAAACTAGACAAGGTAGATAATGTAATCTTAGAAAACCCATTCATGGCATCAGAAGTGTGAAACACGATCAAGGATTGAGATTGTAATAAAATGTCAAGTTTAAATGGGTTTAATTTTAATTTTTATTAAACATCATTAGAAGATGGAGTAAGATATTATGAACTTCATCAATGACTATTACGAGAATGGTAAACTATTTAGAGTTATCATTTCCATTTTTTTAGTATTATTACCAAAGGTTGATGAGACAGAGTTAATTAGCTAGTTTTGCCTAATTTCATTGGTAGGTTTAGTGTATAAAATCCTTACAAAATTACTATCATAAAGGTTTAGGATGGTGATTAGGAAGGTTGTTAAGGAGCCTTATTTTACTTTTCTTGGAGGGCATAATATTTTTGACAGTATCCTTATAGCCAACAAAATAATTAAAGAAATGAAAAGATGAAGACAAGGGGTAACGATTATAATTGACTTTGAAAAAGTGTATGACTTAATTGAATGAGATTTCTTGGCTTGAAATTTATGGGATTTGAGGATCGATAGAGATGATGGATAAGGAAGTGCATGTCAATGCCTGAGTTATGTATATTGGTTAATGATAACCTTGCAAAGCAATTTAAAATGTCAAAAGGGTTAAGGCAAGGGGAACTATTATTATTATTCTAACTTAGTTTAGTTATTGAGGGTTTAAATTCTCTTTTTAGAAAGAGTTCGGAGTTGGGCTTTATAAAGGGTATATTTTATTAGCAAAGACATCAAACTAATGCATTTACAGTTCATTAATGACACTATTTGTTTTAGTGAGATTGATAATGAGTTGGTTAAGAATTGCAAAAGGATCCTTAGATATTTCTAGTGTTATGTAAGATTGAGAATAAATCTAAACAAGATAGTTTTGTACAAAGTTAAAGGATACAAGATGAAGACCAATAGGTGGTTTGATTTTTGGGGATGCCATGTTGGGTTATTATCTCTAAAATATCTTAGTTTTTTATTGGGAGTGAACATGAGAGCAAAAAGCTTATAAGATTCAGTTATTTGTAAAATAGAGAATAAATTGGCTAGATGGGAAGCATAATTTCTATCAAAGGTTAAGAGGTTGGTTCTTCTAAAATTTTATTTAAAATCACTTTTAGTGTATTTTATTTCTTTGTTCAAAATGCCTAAATAGGTGAAATAATTGATAAAAAAAATTCAACACTTTTTTTTAGGGGGAGATGATGGTTAGAGGTAAGTATACCATATTAGATAAGACCTTTTATGTAAAAAAAAAAAAGTCATAATGGGTTTAGAGTCTAAAAGTTATGTAATAGTAATTGAAGCTTATTGACAAAGTAGTTGTAGAGGGTGAAAGATGAAGACAATATATATGATAAGTGAGGTACTTAAGGCAAGATACGACAACAAAGTTATATAGTCATGGGAGTGGTCATTAAGATGTACATAGATATTACCAATCTAGGGGGCATATGTTTAGTTTGGTAAAAGGGAAATAGAAATTCAGAAGCTATGAAATCCAATTTTGGATTCATGGTAAGGGATGGAAAGAAGGTTAATTTTTGTCATTAGGTATGGATTAACAATACTGCATTAACTTGAAGGTTTTCATAATTGTTCACCTTTACACAATGTAAAAACAACCTAGCCTATAAATTTGGATAATGGGTGGATGAAAGGTAAGAATGGAAAATATCATGGCGTTAGTAATTGTTTGATTGAGAGAAAAGTTTATATGACTAGTTTATGAAATTGTTGAAAGCCGATGATCTCTTAAAGGAGAAGGAAGACAAGTTTATATGGCAGAAGGAAAGGAACGTGGCTTTCATGGTTAGTTTGTTTAGTGATTACAAGATAGCCTTCATAGATTATATGATGAAACATATCCACATATTTAGTAGCGGTTGGCTCCTTTAAAAGTAAAGATTTTCGGGTGGTAAGTAATAAGAAAGCAGCTATTAGTTAAACATTGGCTGAACTTAGTTGGTAGTAACTTTAATTAGGATATTAGGTGTGCAATGTGTGCCATGGTACAAAAATTAGTCTCTTATGTGCTTTTCTATTGTAGTATGGTGTGGGTTGTGTGATGCAAGTGTATGAGGTGGTGGGGCATATTATGGGTAGTTCCAAGTTTGGTGCAGTAGGCATAGGATGCATGGACTATGTTAGGTAAAGGAAGTAGATCAAAAGAAATTTGGCAAATGAGTTTTATAGGATCATTTAATTCATATGGTTGGTAAAAAATGAGTATATATTTGTAAACTAACCTTTTGCCATTGACAAAACCTATGACTTGATTTGCATTAAGATGTGATGGTGGTCAAAGACAAAGTAGCCTTATTGTAACTTTGTAATCAAGAATTTCTTACTCAATCTTAGTGATATCTATCTACCAAAGAAGTGCCCTCTACGTCTTAAAGTCCTTGTATGGGTAGAGCCATTGAAAGTTACATTTAAATTCAATATAGATGTAATTTTGACAAGCTCGCTGGGGATGGTAGACATAAGGAGTGTTCTATAGGGTGATGATAGGAAGGTCGTCTATCTCTTTTCCAAAGCAGTAAAGGTATTAAATATCAATGAGCTGGAATTCTTTTTGATTAGGGAAACGGTTGTTTTATGGAGACAACATATGGTGCCAAGAGATCATCCCTTAATCATTGAAAGTAATTCTTGCATAATGACAATATGAATATATGATTAGGTAGGAAGACTGTAAAATTTTGTGTCGATGTTCCAAAACATTACTTATGGAACCAAGGACCAAATTTCTTTTGTCTTTCAGCCTTACGAGTGTAATTTCACCGTAAATGTCATGACTAAGCAATAAATGGTCTACCATATGAACTTTGTTGCATAGTTACAATTGTTCTTGGGTGATTCATTACGAGCAATTAGATGTAAATAATTTTGAGTTTGCATTTGTTACCGCAGGAGGCCTTAATTTTTTGTTGAAAACTTGTGGGGTGGCAGTGGTTCAGCTGCTTTTGAGTGGGTGTACAAATGATTCGCCTTTTTTAACAATGCCAACGCGCAATTATGCATAGGTGTTATTTTATTTTATTTTCTTGTTCTTTTGAACCGATAATGTCAAAAACTCTTGATATTAGAAAAAAAAAATAAGACACAAGTTAGCTTTTTTAAAAGGCAAGTTGCACTTGTTTAACTGACATTGAAAAAAAAAAATTGGTGCTTAAAATCCTTTTTGACAACAGAGAAATTACTTTGAGTGATTGCTCCAAATTGGAATCAGAGGTAAACTTTCTAATTATATGTAACCTATTCAAAAGGACAGGGTGTGCCACGTGTACTAGAGCTCAAACACCAGGGAAAAAGAAGTTTGACACCTGAAAATAAGTAATCATATTTCACTGAATTAATCCAACAAAAATAGGAGATTCCTTTTAATTTGGCCATGATCCCTCAACAAGTAACTCGTCAACGGCCATACTTTATTCTTGTTTTTTTTATTTTTTTATTTTAAAGTTAGTTATATAAAGTCCACATAATTGTTTCATCTAAGGCCATTTTTGGTGTTGTAAATTACACAAAATATGTCTCTTTCTTTTTTCATATGCCCTTATATTAGTGTAAACAGGATTTGATGTCAAATTTCTAACAATTATGCCAATATATGATATGTCAAAAAAGAGATTAATTTAATAAAAAAAACACATATAATATGCAAGTTTCACACCACTATACAATAACTAATATATAAAATAATTCATCATAAATAAAAATTTACTTGTGATAAATTATAATGTAACCATTATTAAGCTGTCGATTTAACTGCAGAATTTAGAATGTCCATTTGTTGTTGCCCTAAGGAAGGTATGTGCTAATAGCCTATATGCTAAATGCACCAAACATTATCAAACCACGCTTTTACTTTAGCCAAAGTAAAAGATGGGATTCCGCAGTAATTGTGGAAGGAACCATATTGTCCTTTTATTGATACTTTGCTTAGCATTTACATTACAACCTCGCATAAACAATTCTTGATAATTTCTAATAACTAAAAAAAAAAAAAGACACCCAGCTGATCATCCAATAATTAGACAAAAGATAATGAGCACCCACCTAAAAAAGCCCTATAGGTTGCAGATGTGAAGGTGGAAATCAATAAACTCTGGTAAAGGGATGATAAAAATACCCTTAAGTTGAATGTCTTGGACCAAGCCAAAAAACCTTGTAAGGTGACCAACAGGTTGCTCCATGGAATTGACTGATCAAGCCAGGGTAAATTTTAACAAGAAATGAGACTGGGAAAATTGTTCCAAAACAAATTTCTATGGCAGGAGGGTTTAACTAGGGGAGCAACAGAAACAAAGGTCTTTAACTCATCTGTGACCCCATCTTTGTTAGAAGCAAATTATTGGCGACTCAATTTGCCAAGGTAAGACCTTGCATCTCCCTGGCAATGGCTGGCATGCAGCTTGAACTCCTAGCAATCCCACCAACCTTCTTTTCAGCACCTTTAGGACTCATAGATTTATTCCTTCTAGTGCTTTTCTTAAACATCTCCCTCATGGCCTCAGCTTGCAACAAGACTGGGTAAGCCCTACCAACTTTGTTGAACCTTGCGTATGTACTCATATGTGCACTCAATGCATCCTCCATGGTCTTTCCTCTATTTTTCTCCATCTCCTCCTTCACAGCCTCAGCACAAAGCCCACAAATCCACTTCCCCAAGAACCTCCCACGAACACGATCGATGTACTCAGGAGTGCACTCTTCATTCAGCCCACAGCACTCACATTTGGCATCTTCTACCTCAGATATTGATGGGAGTTTCACGATATCCTCCATCCCTTCTTTGGTTAATTCGAATGAGATATCGGATATCGTTCGGTGAAGATTGTCAGTGGACAGCTTTGGTGGCTTGCAGAAGTGGTTAGTCCTAGTGTAGGTGCTAGGAATTGCCTCTCCATAGGGTGCCATATTGATACTCTCAGAAGGAACGTAGAACTTTCAGAAGAAATTGGAAATTTGAATATTATTACTGCTCTTGTTTTTAGTCACAGGTATAACAATGCGCAAACACCATATTTATAGGAGTTCACTTCCCTACTGCCATGATTCTCAACAGTTATGTGGATATTGGAGATTCACTTGTCAGTTATCAATGCAAGCGTGAAAGGGCGTGAACTTGCTAGATTTTTCATGAAAGGTTAGAACGAAAAGGCAACTTTTTATGTTTGTAATAACTGAATTGTTGATCTTGGAAAAAATAATCATTAATTTTCGTGTGCACTTGAAGATATTGGCATAGCATGTTCAAACTGTCTTTTTGCCACTTGATGAGATGTGTGGATGTATTGTCTACCATTACTTGTTTTCCACTTGATGGGTGTTGTGCTAACGTGAGAAAGGGTTCCGCATTCACGAAGGAAGACAACAGGGTTTGAAACCAGAACTTGGGTCAGCGCTATAATGTCTAAATCAGTAATTGCCGATGATATTATGTGAGACAAGTAATTGCAGTGAGACAAATTAGCTTACCATAATTTTAGAAAGGTTGGGGAAGGTAAAGGGAGTCTCATCCGACAAGTCCTCAATAAAGGGTGGAAGAGATTCAACTGGAGCAAGTCAAGAGAGAAGGGATCAAATTTCAAGGGAAGTCGAGCTAAGATTGCGAGCATAACAAGCTCGTTATTTTGAAACATATAAATTTCATTTATTATTATTTTTATTTAAATTGAGTTTCACTTAAATTTTTTATTTTGTTTTATACATGACATTGAATTAACTTGACTCACCTGTTAGGTGAATCAAATTAAAAATTCTTGAAACCAAATATGCTTTTGGTTTTAAGTGAGTAATAATAGGTATGCACATTTTCTACTAACGCAAATAGGAAACAATTTTTATGTTGACACTAATTTTGTTTGGAGGAAACCCAATATCAATCCATTACAAGTAACTTAAGAGCTTAAACTTTTAATCTGCAAAAATTATGAGTGAGTATATGTATAATTTAGAAGACCTTGTTATGTCAATCAATAAAAGGACAATTACTTTCTTACCAACAAATATTAGAAATCAACCATACATACACAATATCCATATAATCAGATTTCATATAGTTTGTAAGGTTTGTTTATAATATTTATTTGCATAAATTAAAAAATATTTTTCCTACTAAAAACTTACCCTTTTTCCCCATTTTCTTTCACTAATTGTTTCCAACCATTCAAGTAAAAACTTAGCACCCACGTGCGGATCCAGTTCAGCCACACACGGCCAATTTTCATCAAAAAAGAACGCCTTACCCACATGGCACATTTGCCTCACAGACCATAACCACTTGGATATTCACGAGAAATCAAAATGACCCACATGAGACAAAGCATGTTATACTAGGGTTAAGTGCTCCAAAAAGCTAGCAAACAACTAAACAGAAGTCTTTTTGAAGTCACTGTTATCCTGAAGCACAGAAGAAATTATGAGAGGCCTTTAAATGAAAAAAGCAAGGCTTCTTAGCTGACATGATGTTTTCTTTTCCCTTTTAATGACCCTAACTTTACATTAATTACATGGATACGTGATCACTCGAGACTTGGTTCATTGTATGGCTCTACTGTGCACAACGTGAGTGATAATGCTAGCACAGGCAAATGGGTGCTTAAAAAAGTGAGTTCACAGCCCTTGAATTTATCACCCAGAAGTGTTGTGGCATATATGGTAACAGCATGCTTGTTGTAGCCCCTCAGTGAATTATGTGACTTAAAATGCTCCGATATAGAAAATATCTTGCCTTTCCAGTATAGGCAAGTGGCTTCTTGATCACCTTCCTATTGTGAAATTGGACTGTGTTGCAAAATATGCCACATGTAGGCAATTTTGTGGCAATGGGTCCTGATGAGTTGTTCACCAAAGACGATTTTGGGTTTTGAATGAACTTGAGACTAGGTACTGAGTTGGCCTAGATCTTGCAAAAGGATACACGGCTAAGGACCAGAAGAAATTTGTAGTCTTAACATTCCGATGACTAAGTGAGAGAGTACAAGAGACAAAGTATAAGACGAAGATAGTATAAGAATAATAACTTTAAGTAGATGTAATTTATATATTACTGAAGTATTATAGTGAATGAGTTTTAATAATAATGAAGCAAGGAGAGAACTCGACCCTAAAATGATGAGTTAGGCAAGATGTTGGCTCGCGGACTCATGATGGGTATTTTTTTCAGAGATCCTAACCTTACCGTTAGCCTATTGAAGGGGGAGTGCTCGAAGCCTGCAAGTCACTTGGTGGTCATGGCGTAGGGCCTTCTAGTCTCAGTCTTGGGTTGAGCCTAGTAATTAAACTTGGAGTTCCTTATTACGTCCATAGGGATTTCAGTTGGAAATCCCAAGGATTTTAATTGATGATCCAAACCAGCAATGCAGACAATGGATCTTCTAGAGACACCTTTGGTAATTAAAAAGCCCAACAAAGAACCTTTAAAAAAAAAAAAATCAGAAATGGTAGTTTTTTTCTCTCTTTTTTTAATTGTGGAAAACTACTTGGCATCTGTTTTGTTTATCATAAATCCCAGTCAATAGTTCACACATAGATACCAGTTAAAATCGATACCTCCATAACTCATAGTAGTAACCAATGGGAAAATTTACCAATAACATTGTAAACTTTACTTTATTGTAAAACACATATCAAAGTATCAGCAATTATGAAAAAATATCATATTATCAATGGAGTATGAAAAAATACACTTTGTTAGATGGTCAATAATAGAAAATTGATTTAATAATAAAAATATCATTATAATAATTTAATTAGACCAAAATAACTTCACATAAAACATTCTGTCTCTCTATCTCTTTTTTAATTTAACACTAATTAAAGATTCTTAGAAAATAGAAAGATTACATTACAAATTAACTCCAATAAATGCCATTGTTCTAAAAATTTGTTTAGAAAAGCACACAAAAATAATTACAAAAATATAAATGCCTTATATGGTACCACAAATTAAGTAAATAAAAATCTATAGATTTAAGACCTTAGAAGCCTTTTTTGTTTTAAAATTAAGAATTTTATTTTAATGGTTCAAGCAAGATTGAAAGTAAGAACAAAATTATTCCCCTGTACAATGCAACAGAAGGTCTTATAAAAAAAATTAATGGTCCTTTACATCATAACAAAAAAGTTGTGATTTACTAAATTATCTAACAATATAGGCAAAAGACAACCTCTAACATGGTTAACAACTCCCTAAACCCTTGCGATTCATCCCAAAAATTAAGCCACTCGTATCTATGCTAAAAAGTTATTGTGACAAATTCTTCCCTACTTTGTTAGAGTATTGACAAAAAAGTTACATTTGTGAGATTGGAAGACGAGGAAACAATGTCCTTGGTTTTATTGTTAATATCATAGAACATCAACATTAGATTCTAGGGTTTTCTTTCCCAACTATTTATCCACGCAACTACAGTATAAGAGTCATTTTCAACAATTAGTGGTGCTTTTCCCACCTTATTCCACTAATTTCATAATACAATCACTTGCCTAACTATAAGAAGTTTTGCCTTATTAACACATAAGGTCCCAATCACTTTAGAGAAAATACAAACAATCTTTTTATCATTGCCCCTCAAGAACCTTTCTATACTTGCCCCTCATGAGCCAATCATAGTCACATTAATGTTAAATTTATGTGTGCTTGTTCAAATTAACATTTTTCTAAGGTGATCATCACTTTCCCCAAAAGGTTATCATGCCAACAAAATCAATGGCCATTGTGACACACTCTTCATTCGTAATTTGCTAGCAAAGGTCGACCATAAGAGGCTTTGGAAAATCTTCCAAAAATAGGGTGGGGTCATTAATGTGGTAATCCCCGATAAGGTTACCAAGGTCAGTAAAAGATTTGGGTTCATCAAATTTAACAATCAACAAAATGCTTTAGATACAACACGAAGGCTAAATGGAGAATGATTCTTAGGTTAATGGTTGGGGCGGTAAAATTAGTGAGTTACCCTTAACCTTGATCAAGGATTGAATTGGGATCACGGTTTATCTTAAAAGAACAAAAAAGGTGACTTTCTGCAAAGTAAAGTAATAAAGGTGTAAAAATGGCAGTTAAGACTTATAAGGATGTTTTACAAGGAGGAGGAAGAAGTGATTCTTTATTGCTAGGGGGTTGGTGGTCTGTAACATAACTCTGTTACTAGTCATAATGTCGTATAGCATGAAGGAGGTTAAGATAGAATGGCTACAATGTAGTATGGTGGGGGTTATTTGTAATTCCCAATCGATTAAGTGTCTGAGGGAGCAATTGCCATCATCTGTTTTGAGTAACAATTATATAGGAATCAGAGGTCTTGCTTTTGATTGTAAATATGACATGATAGAAGAGCTAGACGGTAAGGGAAACAGGAAATAGAGGTTATTACATAGTTTTATACTGTGGTTTGATGATTGGGTTAGGTTCGACCAGCATTTATGGATCTCGATCAAGGGTCTTCCATTATAGGTTTGGTTTGGAGGATTCCTTTTGAGATTAAAGAAGAGATGAGGGATCTATCTAGGTATAGATTTTTAATTAGACTAGAAATTGAGGCTTGACGTTTATTATATGCTGTTGTTGTTCAAGTTAGAGATTGTGATTTTGGCAGTTGTGGTGGTAGAGATAAATACATCTTAATGGGTAATGTCACCTTTTCAAAACCCAAGGAAGTCAAGGAAGCTATACAAAATCATTTTAAGGAATTGCTGGGCATATCAATACCACCTTACTTATAGATAAATAAGAGTTTTTCTAAGAGTGTTCAGGGTAGACAATCTGATCTTGGAAAGCCCATTCATAAGTGTAGAAGTGTGGGAAGCCATAAAGAATTATGATGACAATAAAACTCTGAGCCCAAATGATTTTAACTTTAACTCTGTCAAACATTATTGGAATGTGGTGGAAAAAGATATTATGAACTTCCTCAATGATGCCTATAACAATGGTAAGTTGTGCAGAGTACCAAACTCCACCTTTGTAGTGCTTATATCAAAGGTAGATGATGCTAAGAAGATTGGTCAATTTTGACCAATATCGTTAGTTAGATATGTTTACAAAATACTTGCTAAGGTACTTTCTCGAAAACTCAGAATGCTAATTAATAAAGTGGTAGGGGGGTTTCAGTTGACTTTTGTAAAGGGATACAACATTCTTGATAGTGTTTTAATGGCAAATGAGACAATTGATGAAATGAAGAGACAAAAAGAGGGTGGTGTTATAATCAAGATTGATTTTAAAAAAACATATGATTTTATGGAATAGAGCTTTCTAACTAATATAATGAAGCATATAGGCTTTAGGATGCAATGAAGGTGATGGATATGGGAATGCATCTTTACACTTGACTTGTCTAATTTATTCAATGGTAGTCTCACATAACAGTTAAGGATGACAAGAGGATTAAGGCAAGGGGATCCATTAACTCCATTCCTATTCATTCTTGTTGTCGAGAGGTTCAACTCACATTTAAAGAGGACTTTATTCTTGGGTATTATAAAAGGGATTCCTATTGTTCCTGACATTAGGTTGACACGCTTATAGTTTACTGACGATATTATCATATTAAGCAAAATGGATGATATGTCAGTCTTAAACTGTAAAAGGATTCTTTGTTGTTTTAAATGTTGTACTAGATTGAGTAATTGTTGTAAAGCAAAGGAGGTATGGTTTCGAGCATTTGACCTTAAAGATCTTAGTGGATAGGAATTATAAGATGGATTTTTTTGTAACCCATCAAAATTAGTAAATGTTTTTTTCACATCATCAGCTTCGACTATTAATCTTATGAATTACAAATAATCATAGTTTAATATCCCGAATCAAACAAGTACAATACAAAAAAAAAGGAAACAACTTGAAAAAATGGCTGAAATTACTTAATTTTAATTTAATGAAAGAGAAAAATACAAATAAATAAAGGAAACTCAAAAAATAAAGTGCACTAAGAGAAGCCTCGAGCCATTTCTTGTTCTTTTGCTTTTACCTCTCTCTTATTTGCTTAAGATCTATGACATAATACAACCACAAGGTTAATTTCACCAAATACTATTGGGATTTGAACAAAATGGAGAGAAAATATGGTAATTGAAAAAGAAAAATTCAAGGGAGAGAGTTTATGAACTGGTTGGACATGAGCTTCCTTGTGTAAATGGTCACTGCCTTATTGCCCTAGTTTTAGCTTCAAATAGCAAAAACCATCATCTAAGTGTTCTTGGAGGTGGAAGTTGAGGTTAAGTGGGGTTAAGGTTCTCTTTGCTAAATCTCTTATCCTTTTATTTATACACAAGGGCAAATTTAGAATGAACAAAAGCATAAAATAAAGGTTTAAAATACTTGGTAAAGAAAAGGGTTGGAAATTCAAGATTAATTTTATTCGACCTTCCATTTTTTCACATTAACATTGTCATGTTTGTTGAAAACATGCATATCAATTATCTCTTGCCAAGGTGAATGCTTAGATAATCAATCTTTTATGAATGAACATTTATCGCAATTTTTACTTTTCTTTTTGGCTTTTTGGTTATTGGAAGTAAGTGGCATTACCGGTCAACTTGTATCTATTATATTTTCACATTTTTCTTCTATTGAGTTTGAGTATATGAGATTTATAAGAAATTAATCATTATTTAACCTAACTTAAAAAACTTCTATGTGAATTTAGGACACTATAGGTGCTTGATACATTATAAACTCTTTACGTTTTAAGTCCAATCCAACTTGTTTTATATTTTGTACATTTTAAGGACATTGGCCAATTTGAGTAAAATTTTGAGCTTAATTTAGTCAAGTATGCCTACGGCTTTGATCTAGTCGTCAGAATGCTTTTGCTACCCACAAAAACTTTGCAATTAGTGAATACGGAAAGCAATATAAGGATGAAAGTAGTTCGACGCTTTTAGCACAACTAGTCACGACGCCCTTATTAGAAACCTTCGTATTCGAGTTTTAGTGGCTTTGTTATCATTTTTTGGCATTTGCAGCCAAAAAAAAAAAAGGACAAAGTGAGAGAGTTCAACAAATGCATGCTAAACATGACCATCTAGTTTTATTATATTATATAATCAATAATCTATGATAGTATGACTATTATTGTTGTAGTCATACAGTTAAGATGAATAGGCAAATTTTTTAAAAAATATAACTAAAATCCAATAGATACTATAGTTGTCAATATGTATAATTAATTATAAAATATGAACATGGAGACAACATTGTGATATACTAATTTTGAAAAAAATAAAAATATGGACACGAATAGAATACAATAATATAAAAGAAGTATCATAAATTTTTTTTTCTTACTTGTCTTTATATTTGCCATGTCATTCTTATAGCTATATTATTGTGCAGTAATTTAATAATTTTTAAAAATTATAAAAATAGTGTCTTAGATATGTTCATAGTATGTGGACAACATATCCGAAATGTGTCCAAGCATTTCTTTTTCAATATTTATTTTAACAGATATGTCTCTACCGTGTCAGACATCATTTGGTTGAGATACATTCTCTTTAAGGTTTCGATTTTCATACTTCTATTAGTGTATTTTGGTACTTTTTATCAAGAAAGAAACAATAGTCTTTCGAGGTAAGGTTGGTAGCGTGAGAGTGATTTTTAATCGCATCATTGCTTCCCTATGTGCTCGGGGAAAGACGTCTAATAATTTTTTACGATGAGATAATTGTGAATTTCTCTAGGTGGGATTTTGGTTCTAATATTTCTTTGAGTTGAGATTTATTTTTATTTGTTTTTCAAGCACACTAATTTAGCATACCTTCTGCGAATATATTTGTATCGAGGGAGCATTTTTTCTATCCCTAACTTGTGCGGAGCATTGTTATTTTGCATAAATAAATCTTCTTTAGTTAGAAAAATAAAAAAAAGAATAATATGCAAAAGATACCTTTTTAGAGTTCAAAGTGAAATATGCTTTTCTTTATCTTCTTGCAAAGTGAAATATGTATCGCCTACTCTCTGCTGTAAGGAAGGGCTCTGGTATAACTTATATGATTAGAAATACCAACATCACCAAATCACGCTTTTCGTTTTGCCAAAGCTTGATGCTTATGAAATCGCTTACGACTTGATGCTCACGATGCTTTTGACAATAGAGAAATTGCTTTGAGTGATAGCTCCAAATTCGAATCAGAGAGCAACTTTTTGGAGGGGATGTAAACTGTTTAAAAAGACAGCGTGAGAATGTGCTGTGCCAGGTCTACTAGAGCTCAAATACCCAAAAGATTAAAAAAAAAAAGCAAAAAGTTTGAAATGTGAAATATAAGTAACCATATTTGATTGAATTATGGACAAATTAATCCAATAAAATTAGAAGATTCCTTTCAACAAGTAACTCTCTCGTGGTCATACATTTTTCTTGTTAAAAAAAAAAGTAAAGAAAAATTAGTTATAAGGTCCATATAATTATTTGATCCAAATTTCTATTTAATGTTATAAACCACACAAAATATGTATCTCTTCTTCTTATTATTATTATTTTTTTATTTTTCATATATCCTTTCATTGATGTAGACAAAATTTGATGTTAGATTTCAAAAAATTATGTCAATATATGATACGTTGAAAAAGGGATTAATTTAAGAAAAAAAAAAATAATGTAGACTATGGAATAAGTAATCCATGAAATTATTCATCACAAATAATAATTCACTTGCAATAAATAATAATGCATCCTTTATTATGCCGTTATTTGTTAGCTGAAGAATTTAGAATGTCCTTGCTGTACCGTAAGTAAGGTATGTGTCACTAACTTATATACGCTAAAAGTACCAAACATTGTCAAATCACGCTTTTGTTCTTGCCAAAGCAGAAGATCGGATTCCACAGTAATGGTGGAAGTATGGAACCATATTGCCCTTTCATTGATACTTTGCGTAGCATATTCCACAGTAATTGTGGAAGTAAGGAACCATATTGCCCTTTTGTTGATCCTTTGCTTAGCACTTAGATTATAAGCTTGCATGAACAGTTCTCCCTGATTTCAGTCCTTGGCAAGCATAATTATCCTATTTAAGGAAACAAAAATAGCCCTCGAAACATCAACCTAAGCAGAAATACTAGTCCTTCATATCTCAGCTTTCACTTCCTTTAATCCATCAGCTTCCTAAATTGTGTTACTATACTAATGGCTGAGGCACTTGTTTCTCCCGTGGTGGAGCGGTTGGTCTCCATCATGGCTCGTGAGCTAGAACAAGAGGTGAGGCTTGTAGTGGGTGTGAAAGATGCAGTCGACCAGCTGACCAGCAACCTCACTGCCATCAAAGCGGTGCTTGCTGATGCAGAGACAAGGCAAGCGAAGGAGGCCATTGTCAGAGATTGGCTGGAGAAGCTCAAAGACGTCGCTTATGACATTGAGGACGTGTTGGACGATTGGGAAGCGGCAATTCTCAGCTCACAAAGCAAACTTGAGAGGAAGGTATGCTCCTTCTTACGGTCCTCTTGCTTTTGTTGTAAACAAGTTTGTCTGCGTCATGACATTGCTAGGGAGATAAAAGAGCTGAATGGAAGGTTAGACAGAATTGCCCAGGAGAAAAATCGCTACCAAGTTGTTTCAACAGAGGCCAAACAACCAATCGAGGGATCTATTACCGTCTCTAAGATTGACACAACCGAGGTGAAAGGTAGGGAGGAGGACAAAGAAAGGTTAGTAAACAAGTTGTTGAGTGAGCCTAACAGACGAGACCCCCGTGTTCTCTCTCTAGTAGGCATGGGGGGGATTGGCAAGACAACTCTTGCCCAATTTGCCTTTAACGATGATAGGATAAAGGCCTATTTTGATAAGAAAATCTGGGTTTGTGTCTCAAATCCTTTTGATGAGATTAAAGTTGCCAAAGCAATTCTTGAATCTCTCGTGGGTTCTGCTCAAGAAGTTAGAGAATTGGAAAACTTACTGCAAAAAATAGGAGAATCTGTTAAGGACAAAAAAGTACTTCTTGTTATGGATGATGTGTGGGAAGAAGATTCTAAAAAGTGGAATAACCTAAAACAATATCTTAAGTTTGGTTCCAGAGAGTGTAAAATTTTGGTCACTACACGCAAAAAGAAAGTTGCAACTGTAATGGATTGTTTTGAAGATGATATTTTGGAAGTAGGACTTTTGTCTGAAGAAGAATGTTGGTCGATTATTCGTAAAATAGCATTGTTTGGTGGAAGGGAAGCAGAAAATTTTGATTTAGAAGGGACCGGTAGAGAAATATCAAAGAAGTGTGGGGGTTTGCCCCTCGCTGCAAAGACTCTAGGGGGAATTTTGCGGGGTAAAAAAACTAAAAAGGAGTGGCAAAGTGTTTTAGATAGTAAGGTGTGGGAATTTGAAGAAGCTGAAAGAGATATTATTCTTCCTTTGTGGTTGAGTTATTATGAGTTGTCCCCGGAATTGAAACGGTGTTTTTCTTATTGTGCAATTTTTTCAAAGGATCATGTGATTTACAAGGATGACTTGGTAGAGCTGTGGATGGCTCAAAATTATCTTCAATCTAAAAACAACAATGATTTGGAGATCACAGGTGAAAAATATTTTCAAAATTTGGCGATGCGTTTTTTGTTCCAAGATTTCGAACAAGATTTCGAATATGATGACGACGAGAGAGTGATCACCAGTTGTAAGATGCATGATATGGTGCATGATTTGGCCCAATTGGTTGCACGGGATGAATGTGTTGGTGTGCAGGTCAACAGTGGTCAGGCGGAGTCAATCATTGGATCTCCATCCAGCAAAGTGCGTCATTTATGTTTAGATTGTTCAAATAGTACGTCGTCCTTCAAATCCTTCGACGGTACTAAAAAATTGCGTAGCCTTTTTATTTGGGGATCATGGTGAAATAGGTTGCGGCTCACAACAGAAGAATTATCACAGATTATTCAGTGAATCAACACGTGTAAGATCGTTGAGGCTCCAACAGGGTGATTTTGAAGAGATCCCTTCCTCCATCCGAAAATTGGTTCAGTTAAGGTGGCTTGATCTGTCTCAAAATAATGTATTGAAGCAGTTGCCTGAAACACTATGTGAACTGCATAGTTTGCAGACCATAAATGTTTCTTATTGTGATAGATTGAAGCAGTTGCCTCATGGGATTGGGAAACTAATTAACTTGAGGCATCTTCATAATGGAGCAGGCCCTAGTAGGTTGCCAAAAGGAATTGCGGAATTAACTGGTCTGAGGACATTGGAGGATGTTGATGTTGGCTGTGATGACGATGAGGATGCATTTTCTCTTGGCGATTTGAAGAACCTCAACCAACTTCGGGGAAAGCTTCGAATAAGAGGTTTGGGTGAACATGATCGTCATGTGGGCGAGGCTAAGCAAGCAGAGCTCAAGAGAAAGGAACACATCACTCAATTGGATCTTTGGTTTTCTTTTTTTAGAGGAGACGAGGAACTTCATCAATTGCTGCTGGAAGCCTTGGAGCCATCTCCAAACTTGGAAACACTTGATATATACTTCTACAGAGGTACAACCTTTCCTGGTTGGATGATTTCATTAACGAATCTGAGGTCTCTTAGTTTAAATGAATGTCAACAATGTGAGTACTTGCCTTCATTGGGTAAGCTGCCGTCTCTTGAGACTCTTGTGTTGTATGACATGTCGGTTGTGAAAAAAGTGGGGGTTGAGGTTTTAGGAATAGAAGAAAGTCAAATTGGTGAGAGTAAAAATGAGATATCAGCGTCGGCATCATCTTCGTCTGTTTCTTCACCACCACCAGTTGTTGTTGCTGCTTTCCCCAAATTGACTACACTTGAATTCTATGGGATGTATAGCTGGGAAGAGTGGGATGATTATTATTTTAACGATCATTATGATTGTCTTGGGCGGTGGTTGTGCTTGATTTTGCCCAAACCTCCCGTAATTAAAATAATGTCATCCCTTCGCTCTTTGAAAATTAGTGGCTGCCCACGGTTGAAGGGATTGCCAGATTATATTCTGCAAAATATAACTCTTCATACACTGGAAATTGAAGACTGCACTCTTATAGAAGAACGCTACAAGGAAAAGATTGGTCCAAAATCTCTCGCATCCCTAATGTAAGGAAATCCACCCAAACTTTATTTATTTATTTATTTATTTTTACGTATAATTAATTTTCTTCTCCTTTGTTTTTCAATGTGCACTTTTCTCTTATTACCGACGTTTCATTCCACGCCCTTGGAAAGGCAGAATTGAGTTAGATTCTTTCCATGTTTTAAACTAAAAAATCTAAAAGTGTTCTTTAATTCAATTGTAGGTTCTGCTTAAACCTTGAAATCTGATCATAGATGCATGACTGCTTGGTAATTGGCTATTGTTCATATCATGATCATTGCTTCAGTTTTTCTCCATTATTTTGATGTTTTGTTTCTGGACTAGATTATGCATCCCAGAAGAAATTCAACTGTTGTGTGGATGTTTTGATTTTGCAGGTCTACTTTGAAGCCTTTTCCGGTTCCCTGTAGTTCAATTACGTCTCATGCATGGGTTTTGCTGCAAATGAATTTGAGGAGGAAAGTTTGGAACATTTCAATTTGAAGCAGAAGGAAGGGTTCAAGAACTAATTGCTTGTGGTTTGAAATATCTTTCTTATTCCATTTTTTCTTATTTTCCTAGTCATAGCTATTTGATTATGTATCTAATGAGAGTTTAATGGAAACCATTTGACAGATTTATTCGGTTAATGCAGATAGAAATAGGAAACAAAGGTATGTCTTTTAGTTACAGCATTCAAAGATTAAAACAGTTACCGCGTGAATCTGTTACACGAATTTGAAACTGAACTTTTACATTGAGCCTTTGATCTGAAAAGAATTTACTTTTTGGTGCTAGGTTTTGATATGATAGGGAACTTTGTCGCTGCCGTCCCTGTCTTTTGCCACTTTTGATGGATATCAGGATATGCTACCGTGAAATGCAGCACAACGCTGGCGGAAATTGAATCAACAGAAGAGACTATCGATCCTGCTTGAAGAATTCTCATTGGAAAGAAAATTTGTGGAGGAATGAATTGGAAGTTCATGCATAACATCACTGGAGTGTACGATTATTGTCATTGTAACTGTCCAAACGTGGCAATGTTGGCAAACATCATTTGCTTTCCCCTTTCTCAGTCAACAACAGTTGTAAGAGACTGAAGTTGGCAAAAGATTCCTAATTCTTGTTCATGTAATTTTTCCTCCCTTGCGTGCTAAAGATGTAATCCTGGATGTCTCCCAAGTACCAAGCACCATCAGCTCGTGCATTACAAACAGAGATATTCCCATCCTACCAACCACAAAAAGGACCCCATCCATGAGACGCTCAGCCATTCGAATTAACCGGAGTCTTATGATCATCAAAAGTATGCGCTTGGGTCCACTCACCTTCCATACGATTACGCGGCTATCATAAGAACAGGAAGTGAGTAATGACCCGAATTGTGGCACGTACTATGGCTAACCCCAATTCTCTTCATAGTCTTGTCTGATGATGCTGTCATTGAATGATAACCTATCTGAAATGTTACACGACACATTTTTCTGATGCGGGACAAAGACATAAGAATTATTGAGCCATTTTTTTAAGTTTTCTGAAATGTTGTAATTGAAAGTATTCAATACATGATCCATTATTGATCCTCAATTCAAGAATTTTAAGAGTCTATAGTATTCACATTTAGTCATCATTTGGAAAAAATAATTAGTCAAGATAAAGTTATGATTTTTCATTTTTCAGAAATATGGAAGAACTAACCTTTAAAATTCTTCAAAATGACAGTAAATGAATGTTTTTATTGCTTTTCCGCCACTAGCCAATTGGGGCATGACCAATTATTGTACAATAGGTACATTCAGATCATATAGCTGCTGCATGCATTAGATAAGTTCCAATACAAGGCACCTCTGAAAGTGCAGAAAACTCTCTGGGTCATCAGGTAGACTTCAAGCACCATTCTCACACCATTCCTGCAATGTTGGAGTAGCAACTCCAATGTTATTCATGTCAGACTGTTAGGCGGTACATGCAAAAATAGAGATCCATTCTGGTCACAGATGCCCTTTTAAGGCAATATTATGAGGTCTAAAACACAATAGAAGGTTTTGAGATAATAGATGGCCAGAAAGCTGAATCTATGGCATCTGGGAACTACAATCTCTTGCTTCAATTTACTATTGCCATGCTTGGAACAAGCAGTCCTTAAAAGTTGCTCTAGCTTAGCTTTTCCAAACTCAGAAGACTTGCGAAATGCCAAAAAGAAGCGCACAGAATTTCAAAAAAAAAAAAAAACAATAAATAACAACAAAATAAAGAAAAATAAAAACCCAAAAGAATATCATGTAAAGTATCATCTATCCAGTGAACAACAAAAAGGGCATCCAGTTTACAAAGTCTTCATCTTTGTGGAGTTTGGGGTATGTCAGATGCACGCACAATCTATAAAAACCAATTCACAAAGTAAGCTTTTACCCTTACCTCAAGGCTCGCCCTTTATCCAATGAATAATGTGCATACAAATTAAATTTAAGAGACACCCAGAAACATAAAGAGAAGCAGACCTGTGCCATTGATGGTTGCCCAAGTTGCCAGAAACAAGACCTGAAAGGCTTAAACTACAAAGAACAGTTCTTTTTTTTTAAATTTTATTTGATATGAACTATTAGATATACTCTTCCTGGTTATAGTTTATTAAAGATTTGTCCCATTATTCTGAGTTTTCATGATGAAGTGGCGCTTGTCTGTCCCCTTTTTGGATGCAGCACATTTCCATAACTTCAATGGAGCTTGTTTTTAGTGCTAAATGCTAATTCTGTTATGTGATTGTGCTTGAATGAAAAAAGTAAAAAACCTGTTTGTTTGAGAGAAAATAAAAACGAAAAAAAAAATTACCGGAAGGAAAATACTCAATTTTGATAGATAGAAATCAAAGGGTAAAAATGATTACTATTTGGGACAACCTACCAACAAAGCAACTTAATTGGATATCTTTTTTGCTTATAGGATGCCTACTGAATTGTATATCTTATTATCACACTAAATTGAAAAGAAGAAAGAAGCAAAGTAGGACAACTAGTATAACATTAGGATGATATAGCAACTACACTCATTTAATAAGATTCAGCTACATTAACTTTCTTGGCCATCCCACGCTATTATGAACAAAATTTAGGATGATATAATGGTTTTAAATTTTTCATAAACAAAAGTAACCCACTTACTTTAAGTTGCTCTTTTCACTTTTTATCTCCTATAACTATTTACTTAAATATTATCACTCATTTTCATTAGAAAATTTATAAATTTACGTTAAATATATTTAAACAAACACAAATGTCATTGTGGTATTTATATTCAATTAATGCTAGCAATGTTAAAAATGTACTAAATTACTCAAATTTTATAAAATTATTGTCATTTTTTTAGAGAATTGGCAAAACAATCTATAAGAATTTATGGTTGTTCAACATCCAAAGATCTATCTGGAGTTATAAACTATACAAAATATGTATCTCTTCCTTTTTCCGATATACCCTTACATTAGAGTAGACAAAATTTGATGTTAAATTTCTAAAATTATTGTCAATATATAATACAATGAAACATGAATTAATTAAAAGAAAAAAAATTGATATATGAGTCTCACACATCATAAAATAAGTAATTCATGAAATAATTTATCAAAAATAACAATTCAATTGCAATATATAATAATGGATCATTTATCATACTGTTAATTTGTTTGTTATAGAATTTTGAATGTTCTTTGTATTTTTTTTAAATGTTAACTTTTATATGTGTGGAAATTTTTTATATTTGCATATGGTATGCAAAAAAAGCCTTTTGTACCTAACAAAAAATACAAAAAAAAATTTCTATATAGAACAACTCATATTTTCAATACATATAACTTTAGCTAGCATGGCTGGTTAGATCCATACCACTAAGTCTATATAATAGGTCTTATCTTACTTAAGCAAAGCATGTACAAAATAGTTATACTCCTGAAGTTAGAAAATGAAGGAAACTTAGTGCATGATTTTATTGTTAATGTCGTAGAACACTAATATGAGTTTCTAAAGCCTTTTTTCTTTGTTATTTAGTCATAAAATCTTAGTTTAGGAGTTGCTTTTAATGATTAATGAAGTTCCTCCCATCTCATTTCACTAACTCTACAAATCTACTCTTTCCCTAATTGCAAGTAGTTTTGTCTCATTAATACTATTGGCCCCATTGTCTTGAGAACATACATACAACCTTTTCATTGCCACCTTGCAACATGCTTCTTATATCTACTACTCTACTTGCATCCATCATTGGTCATCCATATTAAATTTGTATGAATCTCGTGGGGGTGCTAACTAGATCATTGTCTCATGGTTATTTCTTTATTCTTATAAAGCAGGCACATTTGATATTCAATATGAACTCATTCAACTTAAAATTGCATTATGGCCACTATGTTATTGACTACCACCACAGTCTCGCATGAATTAGATTATAGCTTTGCTTCATTGAAATTGAATTACCCATGAAAATGTGTATATCCCTCCTTAATTAGATGAATTAGACAATTGCATAAAAACCCATTAATTATATTTTCTTCGATTTGCAATTGTTGCTTATACTGCACCATAACTCCTATACACCTTTCACTGATTAGGAACTACTACTTAAGGAACACTCCACCCTCTCAACCAGAAACACCACACTACCCAAAACAAGTGCATGGTTAACTTTTGCCTCATAAAACATAGGGAACAAGTGTTGTCCTTATTAGTGATTACGATCAATTATAGTCTCCCTTTGACAAGAAAGGCGATCTATGATCAACTGTCACCTAAAAATCTCAACTTTAGGTGGAACTAATTTCTGTCATGTACTAAATGTTCTTGGCTCACTACGTCCACAACAGCACTATTACAAGTTGCAAATGTTAAATTAATTAACATGAGTGATCCATATTATTTAAAGTGTGACTCAAAATAAAAGGTCTAATATGATGGTCGGTTAGGCATAATGGCAATTTGGGTCATCGGGTTTAAAATCTCTCCACTCTCCCTATTAAGAATAACCGTTGCAGGAAAAAGAGTATCTTCCCATTTAAGGTAACAGTTACAGGAAAGGAATAATGTGTGTGTATATATATATATATATATATATATATATATATATATATATATATATATACTATTACGGACCTTTCACAATTCTCAACCATCAGAGAGAAAACATAAAGAAAAGAAAGGGAAGAGTAGGAGAAAAGGAAAAAACGCTTAGGAAGAAAAGAAAGGGAGGATTCTCATCTTTGCTACGGGACATCAGCATAATGGACAACGGTATGTTAATTTCATTATAGTTTTATTGCTAGTATTCGCATAAAAAAAAGATCCTGTATTATAAATATAAGAATTTTATAAAGAGAAATTCTAGAAAAGTCTAACAGCAAAAGGATCTTATAAAAAACTATCATCTTTGTTCCACGACTAAATAAACATATTTGTCTTCACTTATATTGGTTGAAAAACTGAGATGATGCTCCAGAACTTGGCAAACAAATTCTTGTTCCAATTGCAAAAACTCTTTTACCATCTAAATTTCCATACCTATCAATTACACTCTCATTCACCAAAGTTGTTGGCCAAGCTTTTTTCTTGATTGATAGCACAAACAACATAGGAATCGTTGAACTAATGGCATATCACCATGCTATAAGTGATGTAAAATATTTACACTTCTGCCATCCCTCACATATTTCTCTCTATATTTATGACATCTATAGGTACCTTAAATGACTATTCTCAAGATCACAATTAGTAGTGTTCTCCATATTGTACTTCAAATATTTTGATTCATTGTACACTGTCTATATTTTCCACCCTTCACAGCCACTTTGACAATAATCTAATAGTCATATCTCTAAAGTTGCTAACATTTAATCCACCTTGTTTTATGACAATAGACGAGGCTCTAGCTGACTTATTGTATTCACCTTCTACTTTTATTCTCTTCTTAAAAAAAATGATCACTAGATCTTTTTGATATCCGTACGCTGCCCTCCTCTTTAGTAGGGTATCAATTACTAGTCTATGCGCTAAAAGTACCAAATATTATCACATCACTCTTTTAAGCTATTTCTTTTTTTTATTTATTTATTTTAAATTTTCCTTTCCTTGTTTGTTTGGCATTGTGCATTTCTTTTGTTTTGCAGCCAAAGAAGCGATTCCTCCTTTTTCACTCGTCACAACATTCCTATTTTGTTTTGTTTGTTTTTTTATGTAATTTACGCATTTTTAATACTGACTTTTACATTAAAAAATTTATTTATATATGGTTACTCTTCATTGCATTAACATTTTCATGACAATGATATGAATATGTAGGGTGTTGAGAAGTCGAGTCTCCACTTCAATACAAATGGTTCCAGAAGAGTAATGGTGTGACACAAACAAAACTAGCTTAAGGGTGATCATATGAAGTGTTAATATGATACTATGATAAAGGAATTGATTAAAAAAGGTGTCCTAATACATGCGTTTCCAACACTAATTGACAAATATCCCATGAAATTGTTCAGCTAAAATATGGATCCAGGAAAATTGAATAATAACAATTTACTGAATAAATAATAATGAAAACTCATTTTCATTGACAAGACCGAGATTAGAAAAAGTTTCATGAAAAATTTTTAACCTTTTTATTTCTAAAATATTGATCCATAAAATGTATCCTTTTTTTTTCCTAGGTTGAAATTCTAGGCCCGGATAGTATTGGATACTTCTCAAACACTCCTGAATCAAAACATCATTTTTCAGAATAAAAATATTAAACATTCATTGATTTCCTGAGAATACACTGAAAATGCACTTTTGACATATACTAGAACAGTAAGCAGAAGATAATTGCGGTGTTCGTTTGTCTATTGGAAATCGAGATAAGATTTCCCGGAATCTTTCATCTTCAAATATTTTTTCAATTAAAAATCTTTTATCTGTGTCTAATTCTTTATACCAATGATCAGTGGCCAGCTCAATTTCCCACATAATTACAGTTTTTATGAATTCTTTATAACCCAACTCCATCAAATGTCATTGTTCCAAACAATTGCAGTTCCAAACTTGGAAGACCAGCGAAGAGCCAAAAAGAAGCACACAGAATTGCAGTTTTGTTTTTTTTTTTTTTTTTCATCCATCTGCAAAGCAGAGAGATTGGAATCCATTTTTGTCACACCATCTAAGGGTGGCTTCTATTTCCTCAATAGAAAATTACTGGTATTTTGCTGCTTATAGTTTTTAAGTTCCGTTGAAGTTGGAATGCCTTAAGTGGCATACAAGAGCTTATCTTCAAAATAACAAAAATAGCTACATCTATTTCATCTACGATATTCTACCGGCACTGTTTCCACAGACATGGTATCTCCGTGCATTGTTGCTAGCCACCAGCTAGCATAACAAGTAGCAACTATCACCATAATAGCCCTCCAATGGGGCTATCAAAATATAGAAAAAAATTCTCGTTCATTTTTTTTTCACATCTGCTCCAGGGTGTGGAAATTGCTCTGACTCCGAAAAATACTAACAAAGCTGCTGATACTATGAACCACCATTCCAACGAAGGGAATTTGCATATAAAGTTGGGAAAATAAATATCAATGTAGATACAAGCAACCCATCAATCTTTATCTCATCACATTCTCCTCCGGGAAACAACAGCTTGTTCTCATATCAATGATTTCAGAACTGCAATACAGCTTTATATGCTAAAGTTGAAGGGCAAAGCTTGGTGTTACGGTAAGGGTTACTCCATCGTGACTCGAAGGTCACAATTTAGAAATGCAATCAAACTGCGTATATCTGACCCTTCCTTAGACCTCATAGTGCAAGAGCCTTGTGCACTGGAAATGTTCCCTTTATATGACTACAATTAAACAACATCGCATTCCAAGAAGAGAAGTGACACCAATATATAACTTCTAGGAAAAACTTCAATGTGTTTCCTCTCCCATCTATGTTTTCCTTTTTTTTACTCCCCTTGACCCCAACAAGCCCTTTTTGATCATTTGCCAATGACATAATATCAACCCTTGAATGTGTCAATTATCTAAAGCAAATTCGCATGAAACTAAATAAGATACTCTGATTTCAAGAAAACAAAGCATACATACCAAGATGTATGTCAGGTGTGGCGGCAGCTGTGGCGTAAGCAATGACAGTAACGGATAGGTAATCAAGTGATACAGTATCAAAGGCTACCTACCTTATGCAGTTTGGAGTGACATGAACAAGAATCACAAACTATCAACAATTATCGAACATTGCAATCTCTCGTCATATTATGCAGTTTGGTGCAGCAATTTAAAACAGAAATGTTGAGAGTTTTTGAAATTACAGACTTAGGAAGAATGTCCTTCTTCCTTGTTTTGGAAGTTTATCAGCTCATTCTTCCTTGGTCTGGAAGTTTATCAGCTCAAACATGGGATATTTGTGTGTAAGAAAGAATATGCATAGGAAGTGCTTCAAAGGTTCCATATGACTGATTGCAAAGGCCCTAACACACCCTTGGCAGGAGGAGTTAAGTCGCAAAAGGAAGATTCTGCTCCAAAGATTGAGCCTAATAAATATAGCAGTCTCATTGGCAGCTTGCTGTACTTAGCTGTATCCAGACAAGATATTATGCAGGCTGGGAGTCTTCTCTCCAGATACATGCATGAACCAAGTGAGGCTCATTTCAAAGCTGTAAATAGAATCTTTAGATATATCAAAACGATATCAATCTTTGGCATTATGTTTAGAAAAGCAAAAAAGCTTGAATTGTTGGGATTCACTGACAGTGACAAGGGTGACTCTCAAGATGACATGAGGAGCACTTAAGGCTTTGCTTTCACCTTGGGTTCAGGCTTCTTCAGCTGGAGTTCAAAGAAACAAACAGTGGTTGCACAATCAACAATTGAAGCTGAACGTATAGGTACTGTGGTAGTTGGTAAATCAAGGCATTTGGCTCAGAAACATGCTATTAGACTTTGGAGAAGGACCAACTGAAGCAACTAAGATATATTGTGACAATTAAGCCACAATTTCCATATCAAAAAATCTCATTCAGCAAGGGGGAACCAAGCATTTCTTAATAAAGCTCTACCACATCCGAGAGACCTAAGAAAGCAATGAAGTAAAACTTGTTTACTGCCCCACTGAAGAACAATTAGCAGATATACTAACCAAACCTTTATAGAGGAGAAGGTTTGCTGTTTTAAGAGACAAACTTGGGATGCAATGGATCAGCACTAAGGAGGAGTGAAGATGAAGATGTTGATACTGCTTTCCATCCCAAGCTTGAAGCTTCTGTTTTTGTTGTTTAGCAAAGCTGCAAGTTTCTGTAGAGTTAGTTAAAGAGTAGTTGTATTAAGTTTGGAGCTATTTTTGTTAGCTTTCTTAACAAGTAAGCTTGAACTTTAATTTGAATTAGTTTGAATTAAAATTTTGTAATTCAAATTTGAAAGTTTGTTCTTATGCAAGCTGCTTATGTAAGACAGATTTTTATATTTGAATTTGTAATGATCCAAGTGCTATATCTATATGACAAGATCAAGGGATGTGATTAGCTGGAAAAAGCCTTGCATCACTTGTTCTTTGTTCTCTGTCCCTCTTCTAGATCAATTAGTCATATTGAAGTTTGTAGCTTGATATAATCTGTGCTGCAACTTCTTCTGTGATATGAATTGAATCACAACAGATTCCATGCTGCCTAGCCCACTCAACAACCTTAATAACATTTGGGACAATAGCTTTTCCTTTTTTAACTCTCATCCCTGAATCCTTAAGTATAGAATCCTTCTGCAATTCAAAAAAATAAATAAAAACAAAAATAAAGAAAAATAAAAACCCAAAATTATATCATGTAAAGTATCATCTATCCAATGAACAATAAAAAGGGCATCCAGTACCCGAAGTCCCCATACTTGTGGAGTCTGGGGTATGTCATATGTATACAGAACCTATAAACAGCAATTCAAAAAGTAGGTTTTTACTCTTACAACAAGGCTCGCCCTTCTTCCAATGAATAATGTGCATATAAATGAAATTTAAGAGACGCCCAGAAACAAAGAGAGAAGCAGACTTGCATGTCAATGACCAAGAGACACTAGTTTGCTTCCATTTGTCTGCCTGTGCCATTGATGATTGCCCAAGTTGTCAGAAACAAGACCTGAGTCTTTTTTTATTTTTTTTCTCTCTTTTTTTCGAACGAACTGACTATAGTTTATTAAAGATTTATACCATTTTTCTGAGTCTTTATAACGAAGTGGTACTTGTCAGTCTCCTCTTTGGATGCAGCACATGACTCTTCAATGGAGCTTGTTTTTAAGAAAATTTTACATGAAGGAAAGAATTCAATTTTGCTCGATAGAAATCATAAAGTAAACATGATTACTATTTGGGACAATCTACCAACATAGCAATTTAATTGTATATCTTATTATCACACTAAATTGAAAAGAAGACGGAAGCAAACCTTTCCTTTTGGGAAAAGATAGATGAATACGGTAGAGTTGAACAGGATGGGGACAGACTTAGATCTGCAGATCATAAAATTATGATAACTCATTTGTACATTTTCAGTTTTTCAAGGAATGATCGCAATTAATAGTGAAAATCATAAACGTGCAAAACTTAGTATGATTTAATGGCTTTAAACTTTGCATAAACAAAAGTAAAGCTCTTAGTTTACGAGGTGACTCTTTTCGTTTCTTATCTCCTATAACTATTCGCTTAAATTTTATCACTCCTTTTAGTTAGAACATTTATGAGTTAGAGGATGAATATATTTACACGAACACAAACGTCATTGTGACATTTATATTCAATTAATGCTAACTTAATTTCTTATGAGTACCTCATTTCTTATTCGGTCTTTTTTTTAGAGTAAACACATAATCTGTCCACTTGGCTGTTAATATTGCGAGTACTAAAATATTTAGTAATTTTGTTAGCGAGGACAAAACATAAACCAAGCTCATAAAAAAGCATTGTATTTATACTAAGTGGTGACAAATGTAAGACAACAACCTACTTAGTAGGCATATAGAACTATAGAAGTACGCTCACCCAATTTTGTTGATCACCTCAAATATTGCACATTAGCATCATAAACTGCATTTTAGGCATGATATTTGGATATTAGGAGAAGTTGAGGTGACAAGACGAATAGGGATGGTTTTGGACTAATTCCCAGAATAACTGAAAAAAGACACCCAGCTGATCATCCAGTAATTAGACAAAAGATAATGAGCACCCACCTAAAAAAGCCCTATAGGATGCAGATATGAAGGTGGAAATCAATAAAATCCAGTAAAGGGAAGATAAAAAATACCCTTAAGTTTAATTTTTTGGACCAACCCAAAAAAACCTTGGAAGGTGACCAACAGGTTGCTCCAAGGAGTTGACTGATCAAGCTAGGGACAATTTAACAGGAAAGGAGACCCGGAGAATTGTTACAAAACAAAATTCTGTGGCAACAGGGGTTTAACTAGGGGAGCTACACAAACAAGAGTCTTTTAACTCATCTGTGACCCCATCTTTGTTTGAGGCCAATTATTGGCAACTCAATTTGCCAAGGTAAGACCTTGCATCTCCCAGGTGATGGTTGGCATCCAGCTTGAACTCCTAGCAATCCTGCCAACCTTCCTTTCAGCACCTTTAGGACTCATTGATTTACTCCTTGTGCTTTTCTTCAAAATCTCCCTCATGGCCTCTGCTTGCAACAACACTGGATAAGCCCTGCCACGTTTGTTGAACGTTGCACATGTGTCATATGTGCACTCAATGCCTCCTCCATGGTCTTTCCTCTATTTTTCTCCATGTACTCCTTCACAGCCTCAGCACAAAGCCCACAAATCCACTTCCCCAAGAACCTTCCACGAACACGGTCAATGTACTCAGGAGTGCACTCATCACTCAGCCCACAGCACTCACATTTTGCATCTTCTACCTCAGATATTGGTGGGAGCTTCACGATATCATCCATCCCTTCTTTGCTTAATTCGAATGAGATATTGGATATCATGCGGTGAAGATTGTCACGGGGCAGCTTTGGTGGATTGCAGAAGGGGTTAGTCCAAGTGTAAGTGCTAGGAATTGCCTCTCCATGGGTTGCCATATTGATACTCTCAGAAGGAACTTAGAACTTTGCAGAATAAATTGGAAATTTGAATATTATTATTGCTCTTGTTTTAAGTCACGGGGGTAACTGTGCACAAACACCATATTTATACTTCCCTTCTGCCACGAATCTCAAAATTTTAGTTACGTGGATATTGGAGATTCCCTTGTCAGTTATCAATGCAAGCATGAAATGGCGTGAACCTGCTAGATTTTCCACGAAAGATTACAAAGAAAAAGCAACTTTTTATATATGTAATAACTGAATTGTTGGTCTTGGAAAAAGTAGTCACTAATTTTCGTGTAGACTTGAGGATATTTGCATAGCATGTTCAACTGTCGTTTTGCCTTTATTTGGTCAGATGGGAGGTGTGCATGTATCGTCTACCATTGCTGAATTTCCACATGGTGAGTGATGGGCTAACGTAAGAAAGGGTCAGGCATTCACGAAGGAAGACTATAGGGTCTAGAACTAGAACTCGGGTCAACACTCTAATTTCTAAGTCAATAATTGTCGATGAGATTATGCAAGATAAGTGATTATTGAGCGACAAATTAGCTCACCAAATTTTAAGAAGGTGTGGGAAGGTAAAGGGATTTTCATCCGACTAAGTCCTTAATGAAGGGCGGAAGAAATTCAATTAGAGCAAGTCAGGAGAGGAGGTCAAATTTCAGGAGAAGTCGAACTGAGATTATGAGTATAACATCCTCATTATTGGGATCCATATAAATCTAATTTATTTTAATTACGTCTCTTTTAAATATTTTATTTTTTTTCACATATGATATTGAATTAATTGGACTTATCTTGAAAGTGAATTCAATTAAAATAAAGGGTCTTTGCTTTTGAGTGAGTAATGATAGGTATGCACATTTACTTATGCATATATAAAAAAATTTTTATGTTCACAATAATTTTGTTTGTGGTAAACCCAACGTCAATCTATTACAATTAAGTTAAGAGAGAAAAATTTTAATCTGCTAAAATTATGAGTGAGTATACATAGAATTGACAAGACCTTGTTATGTCAATTACTAAAAGCACAGTAACATTCTTACCAACAAATATTACAAATAAACCATACCAACACAATATCCATATAAGTAGATTTCATATACATTGTAAGGTTTATTTATAAGATTTCTTTGCATAAATTAAATCTATTTTTCTCATGCAGCAAAAAAGCATAATCAACAACAGGAAATCAATGACAACAATTGAATTAAAAAAAAAAACAAAAGTCACAAGCCGCCTTAGAGAAAAGTTCTCTTAATTAGGGTAAAGTATAATACGTTCTACCTCTCACTAAGAAACCCTAAAATATATATAGTACTTAAAATTGTACTAAAATTACAAAAAACTCTGTTTCATAAAATTTAATTAAAATTACGAAGAAGCCCATCGCAGCTTCTTATCCTTTTTCTCGCTTGTCTATGTACTCCTCGGTTATCTGGTCCACACCATTTTCTCCCACCAGAGAAGAACTTGACCCCGAGTTCTCTTCACGATATAAAGGCGTATCATCCACAGGAAAGCATTCTTTCCTCAGGTACACCATCACCTGATCACCAACCTCAAACAATTTCTCCTTCCTGTGTCTATCAGCAGTCGCCTTGTATTTCACATTCGCCCTCTCAATTTTCCTTTTTACCTCCTCAGTGATATCTTGGCACTGCTCTGCTATGTTCTTAACTGTCAATAAAGCTAGTATAAGACAAGGACTCATGCTGTCTCGAATGAACCCCTTGTCCAACAACTCTTGGACCTTCTCTTGTAGGACCTCAGTTTCCTTAAGATTCATCCTATAGTGTGGTAAATTTGGAAGACTTGCTTCAGGTACCAAGTTTATTTGATGCTGGATATCCCTCAGGGGTAGGTCATCAGGAACCACATCTTTATACTCTTCCAACACTCCCTTAACTGCTTCAGGAACCTCTTCACTTACATCTTCACAATAAGCGCATGAACCACCTTTGACTCTTTCAAATCCTCAATCATCTCCTTCTCTGATTGGGCAATAATCAAGAAAGAGCGTCCCTCTATCTTGCGGGTTCTAAAGCGACCCTCTAACTTCAAAGGTAACAAAGAATACTTCACACCCCCCTTTTCTAACTTATAAACATTTTATTTACCTGCATGTTGGGCGTTCACATCAAACTGTCAAGGTCTCCCAAATAGCAGATGACATGCATCCATGTCAACAATATCATAAAAGATTTCATCTCGATACCTTCCTATAGAAAATGGCACCTTGCACCTCTCCTTCGCCTCAATCTTCTCGGCCGCCTTAATCCACCCAATAGTGTATGGGTATGGATGTTTTTCGACAGACAACTATAACTGCTTAACAACTTCTCTCCCAATGATGTTTTCACAACTCCCACTGTCTACAATCAAGTCAAACACCTTTCCCCCAATCGTGCACCTGGTACGGAACAACTGGTGTCGTTAGGTATTTGTCTCCTATTTAGGTTCTAACATTATCCGCCTAATCACATAAGCTGGCTCCACTTCACCATTCTCCTCTGCAGATTCATTGTCCGAAATCTGTGCAATCCTATTAACAGCTCTAGGTCTATTAATTGGATTAACATACCCATCTCTTGCCCTAAGCCTATTACCGCTAATATTCATCAAGTCAAAACGCTCAATCAAATCTTCAAAATGCTATTCTAAGCGTTGGATTTTTTGATCTAAAGCATTGAACTCTGCCTTAGGAACCTATTGATCAACCCCTTGGACTCCTGCATCCTAAACACCATCAAGAACATGACCGCCATCTACACCTTGATTGACTGACATCTTCGCAAGAAATTGCCTAACTCTGATACCAATCTGATGCAGTGAGAAAACGTAATCAACAACAGGAAATCAATGACAACGATTGAATTCCAAAGAACAAAAGGCACAAGCCACCTTAGAGGAAAGTTCTCTCAATTAGGGTAAAGTATAATACGTTCTCGTCTCACTTCGTCTCACTAAGAAACCTTAAAATATATATAGTTCATAAAATTGTACTAAAATTACGAAAAACCCGTTTCATAAAATTTAATTAAAATTATGAAGAAACTCATTGCAACTTCTTATCCCTTTTCTTACTTGTCTATATACATACGCTCGGTTATCTGGTCCACGTCATTTTCGTATTGAAAACATAAAGCACTGCCTCTTTTTCCCGATTTTCTTTCACTAATTGTTTCCAACCATGGAAGTGCAAACTTAGCACTCACGTGCGGCTCCAATTCACCACTCACGGCCAATTTTCATCAAACAAAAACGACTTTACCCAAATAGCACATTTGCCTCACAGACCACAACCAACCGGATATTCACAAGCAATAAAGATGACTCATATGAAGCAATGTATGTTATAATAAGGTTAAGAGCTTCAAAAAGGAAGCAAGCAACTAAACAAAAGTCTTTTTGAAGTCACGGTTATCTTGAAACGCAGAAGAAGTGACGAGAGGCCTTTAATTTTAAAAAGCAAGGCTTCCTAGTTGACATGATGTTTGCTTTTCCCTTTTAATGACCCAAACTTTACATTAGTTACATGGATAGGTGATCACTAGTGGCTAGGGTCTTTGTATGGCTCTTCTGTGCACAACGCGAGTGATGATGCTAGCACATGCAAATGGGTTGCTTAAAAAAGTGCGTTCACAGCCCTTAACTTGATTACTCAGAAGTGGTGTGGCATGCACGGTAACAGCATGCTTGGTATAGCTCCTTGGCGGATTGTGTGGCTTAAAATTCAACGATATAGAAGATATCTTGCCTTTGCAGTATAGGCAAGTGGCTCCTTGATCACCTCCCTATTGTGAAATTGGACTATGTTGCAAAATATGCTACATGTAGGCAATTTTCTTGGAATGGGTCCTGATGAGTAGTTCACCTAGGAGGATATTGGGCATGCAATCAGCTTGAGACCAGAAAGTGAGTTGGCTTGGCTTGAATATCGTAACCTCTGATGTTAGCATTTTGACGATTAGGTCAGTGAGAGAGTACGAGAGAAAAAGGTATAAGCTGAAAAAAAAAAAAAAAAAAATGAAAACAACTCCTTTAAGTAGATGCAATATATACTTATTTGTATGTTACTGAAATATTATTTGTGAGTGAGTTTTAACGATAATGGAACGGGAAAGGGACTCGACCCTCAAACAATGGGTTACGTGAGATCCCAACTTTACCATTAGCCCGCTAAAGGGTGGTGTCTGATTTTTGCAGGTCACTTTGTCGTCTTGGCACAGGGCCTTTGAGTCTTAGTCTTGGATTAAGTCTTGTAATCAAACTTGGGCCTACTGGTTTTTGGTCCATAGGGATTTCAGTTGGAAATGCCTAAGGATTTTAATTGATGATCCAATCCGGCAATGCAGGGAATGGTCCTTCCAGACACCTTTGCTTAATTGAAAGGCCCACCAAAGAACGAAAAAAGAAAAAAAAAATCAGAAATGGTTTTTCTTTTTCAATTGAGGACAACTTCTCAGCATCTGTTTAGTTTATACACATATAAAACATACAATATCAGTTAGTGGTTCACAGACAGATATCAATTAAAATTAATACTTCCGTAATTCAATAGTACTTTATAAAAGTAATTAATGAGAAGATTTATCCCTGCCATCTTAAGCTTTATTTTTATTATAAAATACATACCAAGTTATCAAAAACACACTCCATTGATTAGCTTGCGGGGAACTGGGACTAGGGTTTTCTCAGTTAGGTCTCTTATCTTTTTATTTATATACAAGGATATTATTGTTATTTTACGAATTTCGTCCATTTTGACTCACTCTCGTTATTCATAGTATCTTTTTTTTTTCTTTCATTAATAGCTGATAACTTTTTCGTATTTTGTAATAAAGTTAAAATTTAGAATATTAAAAGTAAACTTTTTGTAATTAATAGATGTCAAAAATAGTTTTTGATCCTAGGAAAACTGAAATAAAGGCATAAAATAAATGTTTAAAATACTTATAATGAAAGGAGTTGGAAATTCATGATTAATTTTATTTAACTTTTCAATCTTTTTATTTAACATTGTCATGTTGGTTAAAAATTTGCATATCTCTTGTCAAAGTGAATAATTAAATAACGATTTATAAATGAACATTTGTCATAATTTTTCTTTTTTTTCTTTTTTTTTTTTGGTTATTGGAAGCAAGCGGTATCATAGGTCAACTTGTATCTATTACATTTTCACAATTTTGTTCAATTGAGTTGAAATTTATGAAAAATTAATCATTATTTAACCTAATCCAAAAATCTCTTGTTCAAATTCACCCTCTCATAAGTGTTTGATGTATCAGCAGGTCTTTGTTTTTTTAAGTCCGATCCAACAATTTTTTTTAATTGTCAGCATAGATTAGTAGCAAGAATTGTTAGTTTTGTAGAATTGTACGACCAAAGTCCAGTCCAACTTGTCTTATATTTTGTTTATTTTAAGAAAATGGACCAATATGGGTATAGTTTGGAGCTCAATTTAGTCAAGTATGGATACCCCTTTGTTGTATGTTACCCACAAAAACTTTTGAGCTGGTGAGAAGTGAAAGCAATATAAGAGCAACTTTTGAGGGAGATGTAACCTGTTCAAAAAGATAAGAGTGGGAATGGGTTGTACTCCATTGAATTGTGGGCAAATTAATCCAATAAAATCAGAAGATTCCTTTCAACAAGTAATTGTCCAGTAGTCATACATTTTATTTGTTAAAAAAAAATAGTTATAAGATCTACATAACTATTTTATTCAAAGCTTTATTTGGTGTTATAAAATACATAAAATATAAATCTCTTTAATTTTTCATATCCCCTTATATTAGTATATACAAAATTTAATATCAGATTTCTTCAAATTATACCAATATAATAAGTAATTCATAAAATGATACATAAAAAAAAATAACGATTCACTTGTAATAAAATAATAATGCATCTTTTATTATGCTATTGATTTGTTAGCTGTACAAATTAAAATTTAAAATGTTATTTACAAGTTACCTAAGAAAGGTATCTGCTAATAACCTATGTGCTAAAAAGTACCGAATATTATGCTTTTGCTTTCGCCAAAGCAAAAGATGGGATTCCACAGTAATTATGGAAGTCAGGAACCATATTGCCCTTTTAGTGATACTTTGCCTAGCACTTACATTGCAACACGGCGTGGACAGTTCTTGATGATTTCGTTTGTTTGCTAAGCATCGTTATCCTATTCAAGGAAACACAAATAGCCTCCGTGACATCAACCTGAGCCGAAGAGATACTATTCCTTCATATTTCCATCAATTTCCCTCCTTGTGTTACCATACTAATGGCCGAGGCACTTGTTTCTTTAGTGGTGGAGCAGCTGGGCTCCATCAGGGTTCATGAGCTAGAACAAGAGGTGAGGTTTGTAGTGGGTGTAGGAAAAGAAGTTGAGAAGCTGACTAGCAATCTCACTGCTATCCAAGCTGTACTCGATGATGCAGAGACAAGGCAAGTGAAGGAGGTCACTGTCAGAGATTGGCTGGAGAAGCTCAAAGACGCCACTTATGACATTGAGGACGTGTTGGACGATTGGGTAGCTGCAATTCTCAGCTCACAAAGTAAATCTGAGAGGAAGGTATGTTCCTTCTTTCGGTTCTCTTGCTTTTGTTGTAAACAAATTGGCTTGCGTTATGGCATTGCTAGGAAGATACAGGAGCTGAATGAAAGGCTAGACAGAATTGCCCAAGAGAAAGATCGCTACCAATTTGTTCGAAGAGAGGGCAACCCGCCAATTGAGCGATCTATGACCACCTCTATGATTGACATAACAGAGCTGAAGGGTAGGGAGGAAGATAAAAATGTATTAGTACAAAAGTTGACAAGTGAGCCTAGTGAGGATCATGAGCCAGACCTCCATGTTCTCTCTCTAGTTGGGATGGGGGGAATTGGCAAGACAACTCTTGCCCAATTGCCCTTTAACGATGATAGGGTTGATAAATATTTTGATTAAGAAAATTTGGATCTGTGTCTCAGATCCTTTCAATGAGACAAGGATTGCCAGGGCAATTCTTGAATCTCTTCTTGGCTATACTCCAAATCTCACAGAAGTGGAAAACTTGTTGCAAAACATAAGACAATCTGTTGAGAATAAAAAATTACTTATTATTGTGGGAAGAAGACCCTAAAATGTGGAATCAGTTGAAACAATCTCTGAGTTCTGCTTTACCAAAAAGTAAAGTTTTGATAACTACACGCAAAAATAAAAGTTGCAGATATCATGAGTTGTTACAAAGATGATATTTTCAATGTAGGAATTTTATCTGATGAAAAATGTTGGTCAATTATTAGTAAAATAGTGTTCTTTGGTAGGAGAGATGCAGAATACAATTATTTAGAAGTGCAAGGTAGAGAAATATCAAAAAAGTGCAAAGTTTTGCCCCTTGCTGCAAAGTCTATAGGCGGAATTTTGCGGTTTAGAAAAACCAGAGAGGAGTGGCAAAGTATTCTAGATAGTGAGATTTGGGAAGTAGAAGAAGCTCAAAGAGTTTTTGCCCCTCTATAGTTAAGCTATTATGATCTATCCCCAATACTGAAACGATGTTTTTCTTATTGTGCTCTTTTTCCAAAAGATTATAAGATTGAGAAGAGAAAGTTGATAGAATTGTGGATGACTGAAGGTTATATCAAGCAAGAACAGAGCCATAACTTGGAGGTAACCGGAGAATATTATTTTCAAAATTTAGTAATGCCCTCTTTCTTTCAAGATTTTGAGAAAGATCGATATGATGATCAGAGGATCACCAGCTGCAAGATGCATGATATGGTGCGTGATTTAGCCCAAATTGTTGCATACCAGAAGAAATTCAACCGTTGTGTGGATGTTTCAATTTTGCAGGTCAACTTTGTGAAAATGTTGAAGCCATTCTCTGTTTCCTGGAGTTCAATTACATATCATGCATGGGGTTTGCTGCAAATGAATTAGCAGACGAGGGTTTGGATCATTTCAATTTGACGCAGAAAAAGGTTCAAGAACTAATCGCTTCTAGCCATACTGGTTTGAAATCTCTTTTTTATTCCCCCTTTTTCTTCTTTTCTTAATCATAGCTATTTGATTATGTATCTACGAGAATTTAATGGAAAGCATTCAAAGATTGTAACTGTTGCTACACGAATATGTTACATGAATTTGAAACTGAGCTCTTACATTGAGCCTTTGATCTGAAAGGAATTTACTTTTTGGTGCTAGGATTTGATAGGGAACTTTGTCGCCGCCATCTCTGGCTTCTGCCCCTTTGATGGATATCAGGATATACTATCATGAAATGCAGAACAAAACTGGCGGAAATTGAATCAATGGAAGGGACTTTCTGTCCTGCTTGAAGAATTCTCATTGTAAAGAAAATTTCTAGAGGAACGAATTGGAAGTTCATGCATAACATCCCTAGAATTGGCTTCGGATAGTGTATGATTATGTTGATGTGAATGAGACATTTGCTTGAGACTCAAGACTCAAGTAACAGAAAGATTTTCCAGCAAAAGGAAAAGAAGAAGATGCAGAAAAGAAGCAGCAGCGGCAATACAAAAAGTTGTTTGTGACTGCAACTTCCTTGAAGCCAGAGTCATCAGAGTTTGTATTAGAATGTTAGTGAAAGAACTAGTCAAGATAAGTTGACGTTTTTAACCAAGCTTTCAAATTCTTCAAGACGACTTAAAATGGATGTTTTTATTGCTTTTCCCACTCCTGCCAATTGGGGGCATAACCAAATTATTGTACAATAGCTACATTCAGATCATATTAGTTGCTGCATGTGGAAGTTACAATACAAGACACCTCTAAAAGAGCAGAAAACTCTTGAGTCATCAGGTAGACTTCAAGCATCATGCTTGCACCATTCCTGCAGTGTTGGAGTAGCAACTCCAATGTTATCGATGTCAGAAATGTTGGCTGGTACATGCAAAACTCGAGATCCATTTTGGTCACAGATTCCTTTTTAAGGTGATTAAAAGGTCTAAAACACGGTAGAAACCTTCGAGATAATAAATGGCCATAATGCTGAATCTACAGCATCATGGGAACCTTCGAAATTATGGAGCACACTGCTATTTTTCCATTTTCCTAAAAACGATAAAAAAGAAATATAGTGCATATTGGCATATTAGGGTCAGGCAAAAGCCACGTGGCAGGAATGGGTTGCAAGCTAAAGAACATAACCTATGGAAGTGGGGTTATAAATATGGATTGCTTTATATAACGAGTTGTCACGGGTTATTACCTCTTCCAAAAAGATAATTTATTGGAATGTGCAATGCCCACGTTTATATAAAGATCTATCCATTATTTTAATATATTTGTCACAAAGTACTCTCTTAAAAAGAAATAAAAAATAAATCTTCTAGCAGAAAAAAAAGAATTCAATTACGCAAGTGAAACAAAAGACGAAAGAGAAAGGAATGGGAATGATGTGATAGAAGATCCCACATTCTAAGAAAATATTTTTTTTTATTAAAATTTAATTTTTTTAAAAAATATTTGATATGCAAACAAATAAATTGAAATATATAAATAAATATTATATACTGTGCAAATGTGAAATGTATTTTTTTAATAATTGATTGCATATTATATCATAATTTTTAATAATAAATTTTTACAATTTTAATTATATTGATTAACATTATCAACATGAATGAGTTATCTTGGCTCCATAAACCAATCATCGAAGTTCATATTCTAACGAAACTTAATTGAATAAAGCTGAGTTCAGTTTGAATCATTAACTGCATGAAACCAATATCGTGACTCGTTTTTAAATTTGTTTATTAGACAAATTACATATTAACATATCAAAACGTGAGTCGACTCGTCTTGTCAACTAGTCGTGCCTGCTGCCAACCTTCCTCTGTAATTATCACTAATGATTGTTAGCTTAGCATTTAGCATGGCTGTTGTTAGAGACTTGCCGAAAGAGTGTTTTTTTTGTTGTTTTCTTTTCTTTTTTTTTTTTAGGCTTCAAATTGGTTTAAACGTTAATGTTGAAGTTTTGTGGACCAATGAAGTTGGTTTAGGTGTGTTTTGCACCGTTCTGCTTTAACCACTGCACTACACTTTTTTGAACCATATACTTACACTTGCATTAAATTTAACAATGTTAAACTGTGCATCAACCTTATGATAGTCTTATAGACCTTAGGTAAAACAAACTTATCTTTAGACGGATACGAGCAAAAAACAAAAGGTGCATACAGCCATAGCAAAGGAAAAACCCAAGAGATCCCAACCTGTAATCATATGCCAAGTTTTGGTTACTCTAATAATCAAATTTATATGAAAAAATCGATACATCTAACTCTTTTTTACTTTATAATCACATCTTCAAAAAAATTACACTCTTATGGTTAGAAGATAAAGAAAACCTAATTCTTAGTTTTATTATTATATCCTGAATACCAACACAACGTTCTAAAATCTTTCCACATTGTCATTAATCCATAATATCATAGGATTGGAATCACTCTTGATTACTAATTTCATATTATCACCACTTCCTTTATTAAAAACATTTGCCTCATTAATTCTTAATGTAGCAACTATCTTAGAAAATAAATATATCACCTTTTCATCCTCATCTCATAATACTTCCCTTATGCCTGCTACCCTCAATGAGTTTATTATAATTGTGTCTATATTAAGTTTAACTATACCTTTTGGTGGCATCTCTCACGCAAGATCACTAAGAAGTGACTTGCTTTTTTAACAAATTGAATATCATTAAGATTTAATAGAAAATCATCAATTACAGAATTATTTTAAGGTTATTTAACCTTCAACCACTGTTACATCTTAATTTGAATTAGATCACACATTTTATCTATTAAGAAAAGTTTACCAACAATAATCCTCCTATTCCTTACCAACCACAAAAAACCAAATAATGTTATAAAATCCCATTAACTAAATTTCCTTCGATCTATAGTCTTATCCTAATGCACACCATAGCTCTCATACTTGCTTCAATGACCCCTCACTCACAAAAATGCATCGTTATCTTAAATACTTGCACCACACTATCTAAATAGAGTTACACTAAAAAAAAACAATTGAAAGATAGATTCTACTATTTTGTTGTAAATTATGCAATGCAGACCTGAAAAAGAATATGAGTTACGCAGCCTTAAGCTATTTTTGTGATTGTTACACCTTGGCTCACCCTGAAAGCAATTTCTTAAGCGCTGAACAAATAAATAGGATCCATTTTCATGGTGCTAGTGTGTATGTAAAACTCGTGTGATATTAGTTCATGTCATAGTTTATATATATATATATATATATATATATATATATTGTCCATAAGGAAACTTGTTAGGCCATGAGCTTCATAATTAGAGTAATGCAAAGTAATTATTATTCTGTTTTTGGAGGTCAGTGGGTTAACAATGTCGAAAAGGTACTGAATTGCTCAAATTTTATAAAATTATTGTCGATTCGTTTGGAGAATTGGCAGAACACTCTACAAGCACTTATGGCTTTGCAACATCCAAATTTCTATTTATACTGCATCTTTTTTTTTTCTATATACCCCTGCATTAGAATAACCAGAATTTGATGTCAGATTTTTAAAAATATTATCAATATTTAAAATTTGATACATTGAAAAATAGATTGATTAAAAGAAAGACATTTAATATATATGAGTTTCACACTTATAGGATAAGTAATATATGAAATAATTCATCAGAAGTAATAATTCACTTGCAGTAAATAATAATATATCTTTTATTATGCAGTTGATTTGTCTACTGTAGAATTTAAAATAAGTGGGTTATCTGCTAATAGTCTATATGCTAAAAGTTTCAAACATTATCAAACCTCTCTTTTACTCTAGCCGAAGCAAAGCATCTCTTGTTTTAGTTTTTTTTTTTTTTTAATTTTCCTTTCCTTGTTTGTCATTGTCCATTTTCTCTTATTTTGCAGTCAAAGAAGTGATTCCTTCTTCTTTTTCACTTGTTACGGACAATCGTTTTCTCTCTCTCTCTCTCTCTCTCTCTCTCTAAGCTAATTTACGCATTTTAATACTGGTTTTCATTTTAAGAAATTTGTTTACATATGGTTACTCTTCCTTGCCCCAATATTTTCATGACAGCAATATACTTGGCTTATTTTCTAATAGTTATACCCAGTATAATCTTGTAAATATGTACATATGGCTCAAAAATTAATTCTAATGTGTGGCAAAATTGGGAGTCAGACATATACAATTTTGTTAGATTGTTTCATTATGGTGAGTAGTCCTCTTAGGATGAAGACTTCCAAATTATCTTAGCAGGCTTTAATCTTACCAAGGAAGGATTGAGTTCTAGTCGTTTTAAATTACAAATTCTTATCCTGTCAAATTTTAGCTTAGATTTTGAATATTAATCGTTGATGCATGGTTACTTAGTTGTTGGTTATTGTTCATATCGTGAAAATTGCCTTGATATATATCTGTTGTCTTGTCGTTTTTAGTTTTTGGACTAGGTTATAGAGTCTGGAAATTAAACTGCAGCCTCGTACATTTTAGTGGTCCTACAGCTACAGAGCCTTAACGTGAGTATATCCGAGGAAGGGAAGATCTACGCTGCCATAAAACGTTGCATTACACTGGCAGAAAATTGAATCAACAGAAGGGATCATCTATCCTGCCAGAATGTCCATTTGTAATTGCCCTGAGGAAGGTATGTGCTAATAGCCTATATGCTGAATGCACCGAACAATATCAAATCACGCTTTTACTTCAGCCAAAGCAAAAGATGGGATTCCGCAGTAATTGTGGAAGTAAGGAACCATATTGTCCTTTTATTGATACTTTGCTTAGCATTTACATTACAGCCTCACGTAAACAGTTCTTGATGATTTCGAATAACTATAAAAAAAAAAAAAAAAAAAAAAAGACACCCTGCTGATCATCAAATAATTAGACAAAAGATAATGAGCACCCACCTAAAAAAGCCCTATAGATTGCAGATGTGGAGGTGGAGATCAATAAAATCTGGTAAAGGGATGATAAAAATACCCTTAAGTTGAATGTTTTGGACCAACCCAAAAATCCTTCCAAGGTGACCAACAGGTTGCTCCATGGAATTGACTGATCAAACCAAGGACAATTTTAACAAGAAAGGAGAGTGGGAAAATTGTTCCAAAACAAAATTCTAGGGCAGGAGGGTTTAACTAGGGGAGCTACAGAAATGGGGGGTCCTTAACTCACCTGTGACCCTATCTTTGTTAGAAGCAAATTATTGGCAAATCAATTTGCCAAGGCAAGACCCTGCATCTCCCCGGCAATGGCCGGAATGCAGCTTGAACTCCTAGCAATCCTACCAACCTTCCTTTCAGCACCTTTAGGACTCATAGTTTTACTCCTTTTTGTGCTTTTCTTAAAAATCTTCCTCATGGCCTCCGCTTGCAACAAGACTGGATAAGCCCTACCAAGTTTGTTGAACCTTGCACATGTACTCATATGTGCGCTCAATGCATCCTCCCTGGTCTTTCCTTTATTTTTCTCCATCTCCTCCTTCACAGCCTCAGCACAAAGCCCACAAATCCACTTCCCCAAGAACCTCCCACGAACGTGATCGATGTACTCAGGAGTGCACTCTTCACTTAGCCCACAGCACTCACATTTGGCATCTTCTACCTCAGATATTGGTGGGAGTTTCACGATATCCTCCATCCCTTCTTTGCTTAATTCGAATGAGATATCGGATATCGTCCGGTGAAGATTGTCACCGGACAGCTTTGGTGGCTTGCAGAAGTGGTTAGTCCTAGTGTAAGTGCTAGGAATTGCCTCTCCATGGGTTGTCATATTGATACTCTCAGAAGGAACTTAGAACTTAGAACTTTGCAGAAGAAATTGGAAATTTGAATATCATTATTGATCTTGTTTTTAGTCACAGGGGTAACCATGCACAAACACCATATTTATAGTAGTTTACTTCCCTTCTGCCATGAATCTCAACAGTTAAGTCATGTGGATATTGGAGATTCACCTGTCAGTTATCAATGCAAGCGTGAAAGGGCGTGAACCTCCTAGATTTTTCATGAAAGATTAGAAAGAAAAAGCAACTTTGCATATTTGTAATAACTGAATTGTTGATCTTGCAAAAAATAATCATTAATTTTCGGGTAGACTTGACGGTATTTGCATAGCATATTCAAACAGTCGTTTTGCCTTTATTTGGTTAGATGAGAAGCATGGATGTATTGTCTACCGCTGCTTAATTAAAAGAATATATTTGCATATAATCAGATTTCATATACTTTATAAGGTTTATTTATACGATTTATTTGCTTAAATTAAAAAATATTTTTCCTACTAAAAACATAAAGGCACTGTCTGTCCCTTTTTCCCCATTATCTTTTACTTATTGTTTCCAACCATTGAAGTGCGAACTTAGCACTCATGTGCGGATCCAATTCAACCACACACAGCCAATTTTCATCAAACAAGAACGACTTGCCGCCATAGCACATTTGCCTCACAGACCATAACCACCTGGATATTCACGAGCAATAAAAATGATCCATGTGCTCCAAAAAGCTATCAAACAACTAGACAGAAGGCTTTTTGAAATCACGGTTATCTTGAAACACAGATGAAATTAGGAGAGGCCTTTAATTGAAAAAAGCAGGGCTTCTTAGTTGACATGATGTTTACTTTTCCCTTTCAATGGCCGTAACTTTACATTGATTACATGGATATGTGATCACTCGAGGCTCGGTTCATTGTATGGCTCTACTGTGCACAACGTGAGTGATAACGCTAGCACATGCAAATGGGCTGCTTAAAAGAGTGCGTTCACAGCCCTTAACTTTATCACCCAGAGGTTTTGTGGCATGTATGGTAACAGCATGCTTGGTATAGCTCCTCAGTGAATTGTGTGACTTAAAATGTTCCGATATAGAAAATATCTTGCTTTTCCAGTATAGGCAAGTGGCTCCTTGATCACCTCCCTATTGCGAAACTGGACTGTGTTGCAAAATATGCCACTTGTAGGCAATTTTCTTGGAATGGGTCCTGATGAGTTGTTCACCAAAGACGATTTTGGGTTTGGAATGAACTTGAGACTAGGTACTGAGTTGGCCTAGATCTTGCAAGAGGATATACGGCTAAGGACCAGAAGAAATTTTTTGTGTTAACATTTCGATGATTAAGTCAGTAAGAGAGCACAAGAAACAAAGTATAAGATGAAGATAGTATGAGAATAATAATTTATGTAATATAGTCTTATTTATATGCCACTGAAGTATTACAGTAAGTGAGTTTTAATGATAATGAAACGAGGAGAGAACTCGACCCTAAAACAATGAGGTAGGCAAGATGTTGGCTCCTGGCTCATGATGGGCTTTTTTAAGAGATCCTAACCTTACCCTTAGCCTATTGAAGGGGAAGTGCTCGAAGCCTGTAAGTCAATTGGTCGCCTTGGCGTAGGGCCTACTAGTCTTAGTCTTGGATTGAATTGAGCCTAGTAATTAAGTTTAGACCTCCTTATTACGTCCATAGAGATTTCAGTTGGAAATCCCAAGGATTTTAATTGATGCTCCAAACCAGCAATGCAGACAATGGACCTTCCGGAGACACCTTTGCTTAATTAAAAATGCCAACAAAGAACCTTTAAAAAACAAAAAAAAAAAAAAATCAGAAATGGTATGTTTTTTCTCCATTTTTTTTAATTGTGAAAACCTTCATGGATCTGTGTAGTTTATATAACTATATAGCTTACAAATAACAGCACTTCATAGATAGACAGAAGTTAAATTTAATACCTTGGTAACTCAATAGTCCTTTATAGAAGTAATTAATGGGAAATTTTACCTATGACATCATACACTTTATTTTTATTGTAACATATATGCCAAATTATCAGTATTTACAAAAAAAAAAACATATCATACTATCACTAGGGTATAAAAAAATTACGCTTATTAGATAGTTATTAATAAAAATTGAATTTAATAACAAAAATATCATTATAATAATTTAATGAGACCGAAATAACCTCATATAAACACTCTCCCTCCCTATTTCTTCTTTAATTTAACACCCATGCAAGATTCTTAGAAAATAGAAGGATAACAGTATAAATCGACTCCAACAAATGCCATTGTTCCAGGAAATTTTTCAAAAAAGCACACAGAAATAATTACAAAAACATAAATGTCCGTTATATGGTATCACAAATTGTTTAAGTCAAAATCTAGAGATTCAAGACCTCAGAGATCTTGGTGAATAGGGATCATTTGATGGATCTTTTGTAACCCATCAAGCGTAGCAAATGTTTCCTCACATAATCGGCTCCAAGCATCAATCTCATAAGTCATAAATAATCATAGTTTAATATCCCAAAGCGAACAAGTACCAAAAAATAAAAACCCTAGGAAACAACCCAAAATAAAATAGTTGAAATTGGTGGAATTGAATTCAATGAAAGGAAAAAAAAAAAAAAAGAAAGAAAGAAAAAGAAACTCAAAAACTGAAGTGCACTAAGAGGTGCCTCAAACTATTTCCGGTTCTTTTGCTTTTACTTCTCTCTTCTTTGCTTAACATCTAAGGCCTAGTAGACCCATAACGTTAATATCACCAAACACTATTGGGATCTAAACAAAACAGAGAGAAAATATGGTAATTCAAAAAACAAACAAACAAACAAAAGAATCAAGAGAAAGAGTTTATGAACAACTTCATAGAGAGGAGGTGGTTGGTGGTGAACTTCCTTGTCTGAATGGTCACTACCTTTCTACCATCATTTCATCTTCAATTAAAAAAAACCACCACCTGAGTGTTCTTGGAGGTGGTAAGCTGGGGTGAAGTGGGGCTAGGGTTCTCTCTGCTAAATCTTTTATCTTTTTATTTATACACAATTGTAAATTTTGAATGAATAAAGGCATAAAATAAAGGTTTAAAACACTTGTAATGAAAAGGATTGGAAATCCATGATTGATTTTACTCGACTTTCTAATCGTTCACCCCAACATTGTCATGTTCATTGAAAACGTGCATGTCAATCATCTCAAAATGAATGATTTAGATAACCGTTTATGAACATTTAGCATAATTTTTCTTTCTTCTTTTTTTTTTTTTTGGCTTTTTTGCTATTGGAAGTAAGTGGTATTATAGGTCAACTTGTAGCAATTATATTTTCACATTTTTCTTCTGTTGCTTTTAACTTTGAGAGAATTATATTAAATTAATCATTATCTAACCTAGCCCATAAATCTCCTATCTAAATTCATGGCACTAGAGGTATTTGATACATCACCTCCTATCTAAATTAATTGCATTAGAGGTGTTTGATGAATCATCAAGTCTATACTTTTATAAGTGCTGCCCAACTTGTCTTATATTTTGTACATTTTAAGGAAATGGGCAAATTTGGGTAAAGTTTTAACCTCAATTTAGTTAAGTTTGCCTACGGCTTTACGCTAGTCCTCAACATGCTTTTGTTACCCACAAAAACTTTGAGTTAGTGAAATTTGAAAGCAAGATAAGGATAAAAGTGGTTTAACGCTTTTAGCACAATTAGTCGCGACACTCTTAGTAAAAACTTTCAATTTTGTATTCAAGTTTTAGTGACTTTATTATTATTTTCTAGCCTTTTAGTCTTATTTGTAGTGAAAAAGAAAACAAAAAAGGACAAAGTGAGAGAGTTGAACAAATGCATGCTAAACATGACCATCCACTTCTATGATATAATCTATAGTCTACGATATTATGACTATTATTGTTATTTTGATATAGTGAAAAATGTTAATGTTAATTTAGATTAGTGGATAATTAGAATTATAATAAAATTTCATTTAGTTGAGTTCAATTTAAATTTTATTATTTAAATAGATTCAAATATCTGTAATTATATAAAGACACATAGACTAAGTTATTACATGTACTCTTGAATTATTATGTAATGTTTGTTATCAAATTAATAAAATACAGAGTATTTGTATAATTATTTAATAATGATATTAGAGAGGGTATTTTGATTTTGATTATGATTAACTTGTCAAAATTGCTACAGAAGTCATTGTTATTACAAAAGATGTCAGAATCACCATTTTCCATTGTTATACTGCCACAATTGTCATCGGAGTTCTTTTATCGACAACTATGCACCATTGCACGCATTGCCATATTTCATCGTCTTCATCATTGGAGGCCATCTCTCACTTCATTGAACATTTCCCAACCTAATGCGTCACAAAACAGCTTCAAATGCAATAGATCTAAGAAATTCAGACTATCCCTGTGCTATCTTCCACCACTAATTGCTCACTATCGTTTGTTGCCACAACACCAGACCATCAACTTGCCATCACGAGTCATCACTTAACACGCTATGATCTCACTGGAGTCCATCTTCTCCACTACTAGTAGTCAAACCAAGCAAAAAGAAACAAACAACATTTGGAGGTCACATTACAAAAACAAAATATAAAGGAGTCAAATTCCAAATAACAACAATTTAAAAGTTAAATTGAAAAATAAAATATATACAGGGAGTTAATTTGAAATAATAAACGGTTTGGGGCCAAATAAAAAACTTGGGAGTTAATTTGAAAAATCATAAATTTTAATATGAATAAAGTAATCCTAATTTTAGTTCTTGTTTTGGATGGAAAAAAATTATAGCTAATGATGTATGTTGATGAAAATTTTGTTTGATTACAATGAATAGTTGAGTATTATGGAGTATGAAGTTATAGAACTAGTCGTAGATACAATAATTGCACATAGTTGCTCATCAGGAGTTACAAAAACAAAAAGATAAAAAAAAAGGTTATATTTCATCCATTAGGGGATGAATGATGAATCTTTAAGAAAGTTGCAAGTGTAACTTCATCAAAGTAGACATGAGATATCTTTGATGATGTTATTCAAAGGTACAAGCAAAGTTAAAAAGGTAAAACTCTAAGCCTTATAATGTCAATTTGAACTTTTGTAGATAGCAACTTTAAAAAATATTTCAATTTATATAAATAGATTTTTACATTAATGAATCAAACCAATTTATTGAAAGCAACTAAATGATTAGGGAAAAGTTAAAAAGATATTGCAGACACTCACACTGTAGTATGTACATATTGTGGTTGTAATAAAAGGAACACACAATTTGTCATAGATGTAACTTCATCAAAGTAGACATGAGATATCTTTGATGATGTTATTCAAAGGTACAGGCAAAGTTAAAAAGGTAAAACTCTAAGCCTTATAATGTCAATTTGAACTTTTGTAGATAGAAACTTTAAAAAATATTTCAATTTATATAAATAGATTTTTACATTGATGAATCAATCCAGAATTTATTAAAAGCAACTAAATGATTAGGGAAAAGTTAAAAAGATATTGCAGACACTCACACTGTAGTATGTACATATTGTGGTTGTAATAAAAGGAACACACAATTTGTCATAGATGTCAATTGATGTATTGATGGGTACATTATAAACTTATGAATAGCAAATGAACAAGAAACGCATTGAGAAGCTAGTAGAGTAAGAACTTCAAAGTCAAAATCTTATCAAAATGATTAAAATAATTAATCAAAGTAGAAGCAAGGTTCTTTTATTGATAGAAGACAATGATGTAATGGTAACCACTACAATAATCAAGGTCAAGGAAATCAATATAATAATTATAGAGATGAAAATAATCAATACAATAACTAAAGGAGATTAAACTTGATGTGTAGAAGTTGAGGTATGAGGTAAAGACTGTTGTAAATGAAGGTCTAACAAATTTGAGTGGTACTTATGTTACAAGTGTAATTATTATATTAATGAGTACAAGTTTAAAGAGAACAATAAAATAACACATTATGCATAAGAGAGGGATACAGAAGATAAAAATGAAGCCCTCATAATTATTTGATATTAGGTATACCAATCATATACTCTAAAAGAAAGAGATTTTTATTAATCGTGATGAGTTAATTCGCTCTATAGTCAAGTTTATTGATAATAGCAATGTACCAATAATGAAAAAAAAAGTGAATTCTTATCAAGTCAAAAAATGAAAATCATAACTACATCTCAGATACTAGAAATGAAGAATGAGCCACTCTACTTAGGCCAATTACTTGAAAAGAGATATAATATATAATTATGTATAACTATCTCTTAATTATTAATAAGAGAGGTACACTTATTCCCAAATTCTCTTTAATGAAAAAACAAATGTTTCAAATGGATATTATCACTGATGTTAAAACTTGTCTCAGTGTTATTGTAAAGGATGAGTCTTAATTGTAACATCTTCGTTTTGGTCATATTAATTTTTGCAATTTAAAACATCTTGCACAAGAAAATATGGTGATAGCTTTGCTTAGGATATATCATCCTAATTAAATTTGTGAAACTTATATTCTCACAAAATAGAGTAAACAACCTTTTGTGATAGGTAATTAGTGTGCAAGGTAACCATTTTTACTAATCCACTATAATGTTTGTGTCTTGATAAGTATTCCATTAAATGGTAAAAATGTGTATTTTCTTACTTTCATTTATGATTTTACAAGGAAGACATGTGTTTACTGTATGTAACGGAAGTCTAAAGTGTTTAATTACTTTAAAAAGTTTAAAGCATATGTTGAAAAACAAAATGGGTATTATATTAAAATTTTAAGAATTGATAAAGGTGGTGAGTATATCTCTAATAAGTTTAAAGAATATTGTGAAGGATAAAAAATAAAGCATGAAGTGATAATTCTCTGTACCCCACAATGTAATAGAGTTTCTAGAAGGAAAAATAGATCAATTATGAATATGGCAGGAAGTTTGTTAAAGGCTAAAGGAGTTTCCAATCCATTTTAGGCAAAAACTATTTTATGTTCTGTTTACTTGTTGACTAGATTTACAATAACAAGTATTAAGAATATCATTCTTGAAGAAGTATAGAGCAGTTTCCAACCTAATGTAAAGCATTTTAAAGTCTTTGGTTTTATTACTCATGCTCACATTTTAGCAACAATAAGGAAAAAGCTAGATAATTAAGGGGTGAAGACATTCTTTCTTAGCTACATCAAAAAAGGATGTAAGTTGTTTAATCTAGTGACAAAGAAGGTAATTATGAGTAGAAATGTGATTGTTGTTGAAGATGAAGTTTGGAATTTTGATATTGAGGTACAAAAATATTTTTAGAGACATTTAGTTGTTACTTTAAAGGAAAAGGAAACTCAAGTTGCACTCCCTAATGCAAATAGGGAAATTTCACCATTTTTTACATAAAATCCTATACCATAAGTTTCACAGGAGAATAAAAGACCAAGAAGAAATTGTCGATAATCAATTAGATTGTAAATTATAAGGTAATCTCTAATAATAATATTAATGATAATAAGGATTTTATGTACTTTGTCATAATAACAAAATATGAACCTATATTATTTGATGAGACAATTCAAGATACAATTATCTCTGGAGGTAAAAAAACTATTGATATGAAGTGGATCTTTAAGACTAAAAAGAAATCAAATGGAGAAATAGAAAGGTATAAAATAAGATTAGTCATAAAAGCATTTAAGCAACAACCTAACCATGAATATCACAATGTATTATCCTTTGTTGCTTAAAGAGAGATTGTTAGACTTATAATTGCTTTATCTATGTAGATTCATTGGAAAACCCATCAAATGGATGTGAAATCATTTTTTTTCAGTGGTCTTCTTAAAGAGAAAGAGTTTATGAAATAGCCATTAGGTTTTATGAAGAAAGGAAGTGAAGATAAGGTATATAAGTTAAAGAAAACATTGTATGACCTAAAACAAGCATATTGATTCTTTGTTTCATAAGACCAACTTCCAAAGTATCTTTCTAAGCATGTCTTATATGCAAAAGTCAATGATTTTAGTGATATCTTATTAGTATATTTATATATTAATAATTTAATCTTTATATGTAATAAACTCAGAATGATCGAAAATTTTAAAAAGTCTATAATTTATGAATTTAAGATGATAGATTAGGGCCTCTTATCTTATTTTCTTAGCACTAAAGTATTTCAAGGAGATAATAAAATTTTTATTTATCAAAAGAAGTATGCAATTAAGCTATTAAAAGAGTTTTAAATACATAATTACAATCATATAAAAAGTCTTATAGAAGTTAGACTATCTAAGAAAGGTAATGAAGTACTTGTTAATTTTACACTTTTCAAATAAATTGTTGGAAGTTTGAGATATCTCACATGCAAGAGGTAGGATATATACTATAAAGTTGGTTTAATGAACAAATTTTTGGAATCTCTCTACCAATCTTATATGCAAATTACTAAAAGGATTGTGTGGTATATAAAAGAGACCTATAATCATAGCATACTTTACTCTTTATCTAAAAATTGTATTCTTATAGGTATTTTAATAATAATTAAGGTAAAGATATAGATGATCATAGAAGTACTTTTACATATTGTTTCAACTTTGGAACTACTATTTGTTCACGGTCATATAAGAAATAGTTTATTGTTGCACTTTTAATTTGTGAAGCAAAGTATGTAGCTGCAATTTTAAGTATTTTTCAAGTTATTTGGTTGCATAATTTGTTAAATCCAAGTTCCAATTGAAGTTTTTACAAAAATATTTATTGATAATACTTTTGTAATTAATTTGGCTAAAAATTCAGTGACACGTAGAAAGAGTAAACATATTAAAAACTTGCTTTCATTTTCTAAGAGATCAAGTTGATAAAAAAAATGATTGAATTAGCATATTGCAAGTTTGAAATTAAATGATAGACATTCTCACAAAGCCGTTGAAGTATAAAGTATCTATTAAAATAGATATTGGGATTAAGAGCATTAAAAAATTGTGATTAAAGGGATGTTGATATTAATCTAAATTAAAAGATAATTAAAATTATAGTCAAAGTTAGTTTAATTGAGTTTAATTTAAATTATACTATTTAGATAAATTTAAGTGTTTATAATTATATAAGGATACATAGTTTAAGTTATTATGTCTACTTTTAAATTATTATGTGATATTTTTTATTAAATTAATAAATTATAGAGTATTTATATAATTTTTTAATAAAAATAAATAAACAAAATTTTTAAAAAATATAACTAAAACTAAACAAATATTAAAGTTATCAGACTGTATAATTAATCATAAAACATATATTTAGGTATAACACAATACAAATATCATTATGTAATCTAAAGAATTATTATAAATTTTATTTTTTCTTATAATTCTTTATATTTATCGCGTTATATATATATATAATTTAAATATATTTTTTTAAAGTACAAAAATATTCCCCAGCGTGTTGTCAGTGTGTCTTAGATATGTTCGTAGCTTACCGATGAGATATCCAAAATAGGTCGTTTTTTTTTCAAATTTTTTTTTAACAGACACGTTTCTACCATGCCGGACATCATTTGGTTGAAATGCATTCCCTCTAAAGTTTCAATTTTCATGCTGCTAATAGTGTATTTTAGCACCTTTCTCAAGAAAAAAACAATAGCCTTTCGAAGTGAGGTCGGTAGCATGAGAATGAATTTCAATCGCATCATTGCTTCCCTGTGTACTTGGGAAAGATGTTAAATATTTTTCACAATAAGATAATTGTAAATTTCTCTAAGTAGTGTTTTGGTTCTAATATTTTTTTGAATTGAGATTTATTTTTATTTGCTCCATATATATACTAATTTAGTGTACCTATTTAGGTTATCTTCATATATAGGGAGCGCTTTTTCTATCCCTAACTTGTAGTGCGCACTACTATTTTACTAAATGAATTTTCTATCCTCAACTTGTACCGGGCTTTGCTATAGCTTTATGACTAAAAATATCAACATCTTCAAATCACACTTTTCGTTTTGCCAAAGCTTGATGCTTATGAAATTGCTTATGATTTGATGCTCACGATACTTTTGACAATGGAGAGAAATTGCTTTGAGTGATTGCTCCAAATTGGAATCAGAGAGCCCCACAAAAACAAAAGCCGAAAATGATGCTTATGATTTGATGCTCACGATACTTTTGACAATGGAGAGAAATTGCTTTGAGTGATTGCTCCAAATTGGAATCAGAGAGCCCCACAAAAACAAAAGCCGAAAATCCTTAGAGCGAATTTTCCCCAACTCCATTTCCAACTTATTTGTATTCGGGCATTAATGGATTTAACATATATCATTCTTAACATGGATTAACAATTGAAGGAGATGTAACATTTTCAAAAGGACAACGTGGGAATGTATTGTTCCACGTCTACTAAAGCTCAAATACCCACAAAAAAAAAAAAAAGAAAAAAGGCAAAAGGTTTGAAACGTGAAACATAAGTAACCATATTTCATTGAATTATGGGCAAATTAATTCAATAAAATTAGAAGATTCCTTTCAACAAGTAACTCTCCCATGGTTATACATTTTTCTTGTTAAAAAAAAGAAAAATTAGTTATAAGTTCCACATAATTATTTGATTCAAAGTTCTATTTAATGTTATAAACTACACAAAATATGTATCTCTTTTTTTTTTTTGTCATATATTCCTACATTGATGTAAATAGAAATTTGACGTCAGATTTCTAAAAATTATGCTGATATATGATACATTGAAAATGGATAGATTAAAAAAAATTAACTTTTGATATAGACTATGAAATACGTAATTCATAAAATAATTCATCATAAATAACAATTCACTTGCATTCTTTATTGTGCTGTTTATTTGTTAGCTGCAGAATTTAGAATGCCTTTGGCGGTACCCCAAAGGAAGGTATTTGTTAATGTTTTTGCCAAAGCAAAAGATTGGATGCCACAGTAATTGTGGAAGTAAGGAACCATATTCCCTTTTATTGATTCTTTGCTTAGCACTTAGATTTTAACCTCGCGTGAACAGTTCTTGATGATTTCATTTCTTGGCCCATAATTATCCTATTTAAGGAAACAAAAATAGCCTCCAAAACATCAACCTAAGCAGAACTACCAGTCCTTCGTACCTCAGTTTTCACTTCCTTTAATCCATCAAATTCTTAACTTGTGTTACTACAGTAATGGCTGAGGCACTTGTTTCTCTGGTGGTGGAGCAGTTGGGCTCAATCATGGCTCGTGAGCTAGAACAAGAGGTGAGGCTTGTAGTGGGTGTTAAAAATGCAGTTGGCCAGCTGACCAGCAATCTCTCTGCCATCAAAGCTGTTCTCACTGATGCAGAGACAAGGCAAGTGATGCCGGCCACCGTCAGAGATTGGTTGGAAAAGCTCAAAGACCTCAGTTATGACATTGAGGACGTGCTGGACGACTGGGAAGCTGCAATTCTCAGCTCACAAAGCAGACCTGGAGATGAAAAGGATGTGAAGAAGCCTGCGAGGAAGGTATGCTCCTTGTTACGATCCTCTTGCTTTTGTTGTAAACAAGTTGGTCTGCGTCATGACATTGCTAGGAAGATAAAAGAGCTGAATGAAAGGTCAGAGAGAATTGCCCAGGAGAAAGATCACTACCAATTTGTTCATAGAGAGGGCAACCAACCAATTGAGAGACCTAGGACTGTCTCTATGATTGACATACCAGAGGTGAAGGGCAGGGAGGAGGATAAGAATGAATTAGTAAAAAGGTTGCTGAGTGAGCCTAGTGATGGCGACAGACCAGACCTCCGTGTCATCTCTCTCGTAGGGATGGGGGGTATTGGGAAAACAACTCTTGCCCAATTTGCCTTTAATGATGCTAAGGTAAATGACTATTTTGATCAGAAAATTTGGGTTTGTGTTTCAGATCCTTTTAATGAGATTAGAGTTGTTAAGGCAATTCTTGAATCTCTTTCAAAATCTACTCCAAATGTTACAGAATTAGAAAGTTTGTTGCAAGAGCTAAGGGAATCCGTTGAGGGGAAAAAAATACTTCTTATCATGGATGATGTATGGGAGGAGGATTCTAGAAAGTGGAATCAATTGAAGCAATCTTTAAGTTCTACTTCACCAAAAACTAAAATTTTGGTGACCACACGCAAAGAAAATGTTGCATCGATAATGGGTTGTTCTAGAGATAATATTTTGAAAGTAGGAAAGTTGTCTGACGAGCAATGCTGGTTAATTATAAGTAAAATAACATTTTTTGATAGGAGTGATATGGAATGCAAATCTTTAGAAAATGTTGGTAGAAAATTATCAGAAAAGTGTGATGGTTTGCCCCTTGCTGCAAAGGCTTTGGGAGGCATTTTGCAGTTTAGAAGAACTAGAGAAGAGTGGGAAAGTATTTTATCCAGTGAGATATGGGAATTAGAACAAGCTCAAAAAGAAGTAATCATCCCTTTATGGCTGAGCTATTATGATCTGCCTTCAATTTTGAAACGATGTTTTTTTTACTGTGCTATCTTTCCAAAGGATTATAAAATTAATAAGCATGAATTGATAGAATTGTGGATGGTTCAAGGCTATCTTAAAGAAAGAGAAAGCGACGACTTGGAGATTATCGGACAAATTTATTTTCGAAATTTAGAAATGCGCTCTTTCTTTCAAGAGACGATGGGAAGCTGTAAGATGCATGATATGGCGCATGATTTGGCCCAATTTGTTGCACGGGATGAATGTGTTGGTGTGCAGGTCAACGATGGTCAGTTAGAGTCAATCATTGGATCTCCATCCAGCAAAGTGCGTCATTTAAGATTAGATTGTTCAAATAGTACGCCGTCCTTCGAATCCTTTGACGGTACTAAAAAATTACGCAGCCTTTTAATTTGGGGATCATGGCACACAACAGAAGAATTATCACAGATTATTCAGTGAATCAACACACATGTAAGATCGTTGAGGCTCCAACAGGGTGATTTTGAAGAGATCCCTTCCTCCATTCGAAAATTGGTTCAGTTGAGGTGGCTTGATCTCTCTCGCAATAAGCAATTGAAGCAGTTGCCTGAAACACTATGTGAACTGCATAGTTTGCAGACCATAGATGTTTCTGATTGTGGTCGATTGAAGCAGTTGCCTCATGGGATTGGGAAACTAATTAACATGAGGCATCTTCATAATTACATGGGCCCTAGTAGGTTGCCAAAAGGAATTGCGGAATTAACTGGTCTGAGGACATTGGAGTGGGTCGATGTTGGCTGTGATGATGATGCATTTTCTCTTGGCGATCTGAAGAACCTCAACCAACTTCGAGGAGAGCTTCAAATAAGAGGTTTGGGTGCACGTGATCGTCATGTGGGCGAGGCTAAGCAAGCAGAGCTCAAGAAAAAGGAACACGTCACTCAATTGTATCTTTTGTTTTCTGAAAGAAGAGAAGAGCGGTGTACACCAAGGAATGAAGAATTGCTGCTGGAAGCCTTGGAGCCATCTCCAAACTTGGAAAAGCTAGAGATAGGTGGCTACAGAGGTACTACCTTTCCTGTTTGGATGATTTCATTAATGAATCTGAGGTCTATTTCTTTAAGTTATTGTGATTCATGTGAGCACTTGCCTTCGTTGGGTAAGCTGCCGTCTCTTGAGACTCTTGAGTTGTGGGGGATGGGGAATGTGAAAAAAGTGGGGGTTGAGGTTTTAGGAATAGAAGAAAGTCAAATTGGTGAGAGTAAAAATGAGATATCAGCGTCGGCATCATCTTCGTCTGTTTCTTCACCACCACCAGTTGTTGTTGCTGCTTTCCCCAAATTGACTACACTCGAATTCAGTTTTATGCGTGAGTGGGAAGAGTGGGATGATTATTATGATGGTACTACAAAGCCTCCTCCTGCAATTCAAATAATGCCATCTCTTTGCTCTTTGAGAATTGACTGGTGTCCACGGTTGAAGGCACTTCCAGATTATATTCTGCAAAATACAACGCTTCAATCACTGGGAATTAAAGGTTGCGATCTTCTGAAAGATCGCTACAACAAAGAGAAGGGAGAAGATTGGTCCAAAATCTCTCGCATCTCTCATGGCAGATTTCATGATTATTAGTGCTGAGACCACAGAGACGGGGTAAGAGAGAACTTTATTTATTTCTTTTATTTGTTTTTATTTATTTTATAATTAATTTTCTTCTCCATTGTATGCTTGTTATAACTTATTGTGCATTTTTTCTCTTATTACCAACATTCCATTCATTACTCTCTGTTACTTGTTTTAGCCAATCACCTTTTTTGTTTAGTCTTCTCTCGCTTCAGGCCCACCCTTGGGAGGAAGAAGAATTGAGTTCGATTTTTATGTATGTTTTAAACTAAACAGTCTAATAGAAACTATTATTTTAAGTCAATGATTCAATTTCATAGGTTTTGCTTAAATTTGAAAATCTGACTGTAGGTGCAGTAGTTGGTTATTATTCATATCATGATCATTGCCTTAGTTTTACTCCATTATTTTGATGTTTTGTTTCTGGACTAGGTTAAGCATTCCAGAATACATTCAAGGATTTAAAGAATTTCAGAATTATGAATTTGAAACTGGATTTTTACATCTAGCCTTTGATCTGAAAAATCTAGTTTTCTGGTGCTTGGATTTGCCAAGAAACTTTGTTGCTGTTGTCCCTAGCTTCTGCACTTTTGATGCACATGCTGTCAAAAAATACATAGCAACACTGACAGAAAATTTGAATCAACAGTAGAAGGGCCATCCATCCTGCTTGAAGAATTTCCATTACAAAGAAAACTCAGAAGGAACCAACTGGAAGCTCGTGCACAACATCACTGAAATTTATTATATTTTATTTTCATCTCTCAATGTACTCTGTAATAAGACTTTTTAGCTTGGGATATTATAGTGTATCATTATTGACATTGTAGAACTCTCAACCTTGCAATGTTAGCGAACATCATCTTGTTTACCCCTTTCCCATTCAACAACAATTGCTGGAGATTTGAGTTGGTTAAAGATTACTTCTTCTTGCTCATACAATTAATCCTCCCTTAAGTACCAAAGATGTAATCCTGGACGTGTCCCAAGTCCCAAGCATCATCAGCTCGTGCAATAAAAACAGATATATTTCCATCCGACAAATCACAAGCCGGACAAAGACCCTATTCTTCGAATTAACCTAAGTCTTATGATCATCAAAAACATGCCATATGATAACACGCCCATCATAAGAACAGGAAGCGAGCAATGACCCGAATTCTAGGATGTACAATTGCCAAACCCAATTCTCTTATGCAGTCATCGTATCATAACCTTGTCTGAAATGTTGCACGAGACAGTTTTATGATAAGGGACAGAGGCATAAAGACCATTGAGCCATCGTTTCAGCTTTCTGAAATATTGGAAGAATTTAATATGTGATCCATTATCAAGCCTCGTTCAACAAATTTAAGAGTCTTTAATGTTCACATTTGGTCATAATCTACATAAAAAAAACTAGTCAAGATAAGTTAACCATTTTTTTTTATTTTTCAGAAGCAGGGAAGACCTCCGCTTAAAATTCTTACCTGTTAGATGACGGTAAATGGATGTTTTTGGTGCTAATGCATCAACAGAGATGCATGTCAGATGTAGCAGCAGCTGTGGCATCAACAACAATAGTAACGGAGAGATAATCAAGCGCTGCTACATCAATTACTCTGTCTTATGCCGTTTGGAGTTTGAACACCTAAATGAGCAATTACTGAATATTGCAATCCCTCATCATATTCTGCAGATAGAAGTTTCATTGACTTTTGAATTTACATTTACCAACTATTACTAAATTCTGAATTCTGAATGAAGATGGTTGGCAAAGAATGCACTAAAACGAGTCTTGACTATATCATAATCTTCTTCTTTGATCACAAGGCCATCGACCAACTCTGCCCCTACACTTCCCTTAGAAGCAGGACCTATTTTTCCTGCAGAAGAGAAATGCCTGCGGAAAATTTCAACATTTCTTCCTTACGGATCATGCTCACGAACAGCCTGAGTACACAAAATCCATTATTCTTGCCCACATTGCATAGGCAAAGAATTTCAACTCCATTTCCAGTTCACACTAACAGTTCAGAATTGTCAAATTTTAAAGTTTTTTGAAGTCGAAAAAGAGTAAGATTACAAATAAAGCAAAAAAAAGAAAGAAAAAAAGACAAATAAAGTATGAGAATAAACATATAAACTTTTCCGGAAACAAACAGAAAACATACAGTAATAACATAATCCGAAGTGGGTACAACATAAATAAGCAAACAATTAAAAGGAAAGAGTTTACAAGGGTATCCAAACAAGAAGGATTCCAAGCTGCCTAGCAAACTCAACAGCCTTAACAACATTTGGGACAATAGCTTTGCCTCTTTGAATCCTCAAGCGTAAAATTCTTCTACAATTAACAAATAATAATAATAATAATAATAATAATAATAATAATGACAGAAAAACCCAAAATAATATCATTTTTGAGTACCATCTAGTCAATGAACAATAAAAAGGGCATCTAGTGCATAAAGCCCCCATATTTGTGGAGTCCAGAGAAGAACAAATGTACGTCAATCCCATGATCACTTGTTCACAATGAAGTAATGTTTTATCTTTACACCAAGGCTCGAGCTTCAGCTAAGGAAGGATGTGCATATATATTAAAATTAAGAGACACCCAAAAATGGTGAGAGAAGGAGACCTAGTCAAGGAGATTGAATCAAAACATTGCAACTTTGGAGTGGAGCAACTTTGTTTTCTACAGTAGTTATTATGACAGTCACAATTTCTCGACAAAAGTTTGTGTTCTTCTTCCAATCTTTCAATATACTCCTTCATATTTACTTTCTTCTTTTTTGTAAGTGTAGCGGTTATTTTGGTATGGGAGACTATTTGGTAGCTTTTTTCCTTTATATATATCAACCATATCTATCAAGGAGATAACTTATAGATTTGATTTATGTAACAATCACTAGTATAATTTTAAGGAAAAAGGCATAGTCAACCTGTTCTTTTATAGTTAATCATGTACAATGTCTATATGAAAGAAAAATTACAAATTATTGTGTATATTACACCATAGATCACACCTTTTTCCATCTTTTATTACTTTTTGTTGGCACTACCCTTGTGTGCATTGCTATTTTGGTCTTATGGTATTGTTTCAAAGAAAAACTAGCTGTAATTGATTGTTGGTTTAGCTATTGCCTACAAAGTGGCATCAAAGCACATAAAAAGTCTTAAAGGAACTTGTAATGTGTAAAATTAGAGTGATACAAGAGTAGTGAAAGGAAATACTTCATTCTTTGAACTTCACACTAGTACCTCCACTAAAATTTTTAGAAAAAACCTATATGCAATGGTCTATTATAATAAAGACATACTTAAAGACATATGATCTTTAGAAAGTTACTGAACAAGGAGGGGCTCCACCTACTCTTTCAACAAATCTTCTAGTTGCTCAACTTAAACACCACAACAAGCAAATGGCCAAATACTATAAGGCTTTGTCTTGTATTCATTCACTTGTCATTAATGTTATATTCAACAAGATTATGACTTGTGGGACAATTAAGAAGGCTTTAAAAAGACTAAGAGATAAGTATAGTGGAAGTGATAAAACAAGGAATATACAAATTCTCAATCTAAGGAAGGAGTTTGAGGTATTGAAAATGAGAGACTTAGAGACTATCAAGGATTATTGTAATAGATTTATGTTGATTATGAATCAAGTGAAATTACTTGGAGAAGACTTATTAGATAGGAGAATTATTGAAGAAGTTTTGGCAATTATGCCTAAAAAGGTTAAAGCTAAAATTTCTTCCTTATAGGATTCGAAGGGTCTCTCTCAAAGTTTAATTTCAAAATTCATTAATACTCTTCAAGCACAAGAATAGAAAAGAGTATTTAGACTTGGAGGATTAACTAAGTCATCATCTATATTGGCATCTTTAAAAGGGAAAGCTTTTTATAAGAGGTCTCAAGCTAAAAAAAAAAAAAAAAAACTAAGAAAAACGAAGTAGAATCCAATAAGTCAAGTGGTAAAAAAGCATAAACCTTATGTGAGTATTATAGCAACACTTTATACCTTCCTAAGAACTGTTAAAGAAAACCTAATGCTCTCTACTTCTTTTGCAATGAAAGGGGCCATGTAAAACAGATTTACAAAAACAAAAGGAAGCACTTGAAACAACCAAAGAAATAGTGGGCTAAGGTTGTAGAGGAAAGAATTCAACAAGTAAAAGAAGAGCAACTTGTTGTAAGTTGTAGTATTACTAATTTAAGCAATTAGTCTTAGCTTATTGAGAGTGGCTACATTTAGCATATATCTCTATGTCCATCTATTTTTAAAGTGTTAGATAGAATCTTTGCAACCAAAGTGAAAATTGCAAATAGTGGCATAAAGGAAAGGTAAAGTTGTTATTTTAATTCCAACAAGTACAAAATCTATTTTAGATATATTTTTTGTGCCTAAAATTAATCATAACTTACTTGATATTAGTCATTTATTAAATAAAAGCTATTTTTTGCAGTTAATGAATAGTAATTGTACAATTTTAGAATTTAATGTAAATGTGGTTATAATAGTTCCAATAAAAGCTAAAAGGTTTTCTATGGAGTTTGAACAATTATCTTATGTAGGTTTACCAATTTTTAGTCATAAGTCTAACCTTTGGCATAAAATTTTAGGACATTATTACTATGCAAAATTTTAAAGTCTACAAAAACATCATTTAGTAATTGGTTTACTTGAGATTATGCATCTTAAAGGAGTTTGTAATGTCTATCAAAAAGGCAAACAAATTAAGCAATCTTTTCTTTTTAATTAAGCCTAGAAGGCTAAAGAAAATTTGCATCTAATTCATATATATAGACCTATGTTTACTATATCTTTAATTAAAAGCAAATTGTTTATCATATTTATAAATAATTATATTAAATATTTTTGAGTATATTTTGTGAAATCTAAATCTAAGGTACCATTTATATTTCAAACCTTTAAGGCTTTTATTGAAAATGAGTTAGAGCTCACAATCAAAACCTTGAGGTTTAATAATGGCATTAAAATTACCTCTAATGCCTTTGAAGATTTATGCAAAACTTGAAGCATAAAGTATTAATTCTTTACTCCTTATACTTGTTAACAAAATAAAGTGAATGAAAGGAAAAGTGAAACAATTATAAAAATGTCAAGGTGTCTACTTTATGAAAAAGGCATGAAAAAATAATTTTAGGTTAAGATATGAATACTTTAATTTACCTACAAAATAGATTGCCTACTAAATCAATTTAAGGCAAAGCTATTTATGAAATGTGGTTTGGAATAAAGTCATTTATTCCTCATCGAAGAGACGTTTGGTGCATATGTTTTGTCTTGACATTTAACTAAAAAAGACTGATGCTTGTCTAGAGGGCCAACATAGTTATGTTTGTCAGATGTAACTTAGTCTCAATGACATATAAAGCCTTTGATCTAAAAACCAAAAAGGTTTTAGTAAAAAGGTCAAATTTAATTAAGATTAAGGGTAGAATTAGAGTAATATAACAACTCTAGCTCCAAGTGACAACATTAGATAATTTTCTTAACATAGATTAACTAATCGTGCTAACTTTGATAAAGACTTTAAGTATAATACTTATGATGATAAGCTTACAAAATGAACAAGACTTCTCTCTAACATATATAAGAAAAGCAATGTTACTATCATAGAACTTACTGATCATTATAAAGCAGTCAAGTCAATAAGCTAAAGATGGACAACTTATGAAAAGTTCATTGCAATCCAAAAAAAACAAACATAGTTTCTAGTAAAGAGACCTAACGACAAAAATGTAATTGGAATTAAATAGATTTACAGTACAAAACTAAATGTAGATGGTAGTTTAAATAAGTTAAAGGCTAAGTTAGTAATCAAAAGTTACTCATAGCAATTTAAAGTTGATTTCTCAAATATCCTTGCTTTTGTTATAAGACTTGACACCATTAAGTTAATACTAGCTTTTACTATTCAAAAGAGTTAGAATGTATATTATCTTGATATCAAGTTTGTTTTCCTCAATGGCTTTCTACAAAAAGATACCTATGTGGAGCAAACTAATGAAGGCTTTGTATGACTTCAAATAAGCACAAGGGTTTGGTTCAATAAGATTAAAAATCATTTAATATAATTTAGTTTTGTAAAAATAAAAATAAAGCAACCTTATTTGTTAAAGCTATTAAAGGTTATATTGTTATAGTCTCTTTCTAAGTTGATGATCTACTTATAATATGAAGCTATCAAGAATCTACTTTCAAGTTTAAAAAGGAATTAGAGATGGTACTTAAGATGTTAAACATGGAAAATATTTCTTTTAGATTAGGGCTTCAAGTATAGCAATTAGATTCTGTTATTTTTATTATCAATAAAAGTACACCAAGGAAGCAATCACGAACTTTAATATGAGTGCAAGCAAACTTGTTTCAACCTTAATAGTAGTCAATATACAATTAGTCAAGGATGATGGACTAGATAAATTTAATGAGGGACTTTCCAAAAGTTTTATTAAATGCTTGTTATACATGACAACCTTTAAGATTTGACATAGTATAAGTCATAAATCTTCTTTCAAAGTTTATGTATTCTCCTAACAAAATGTGTTATAATGTTGGAAAAAGGATCCTAAGGTATCTTGAAGAAACTCTTGATCTTTATGTCATGTTCAGAAAATTAAAGAAACTAGAACTATCAAGTTTTATCAATGATGACTAGGTAAGATCTAGTAAAGATATAAGGAGTACATCTAGCTATTATTTCTCTCTTGGAAGAGGATTTTTTTTATTAAAACTCTAAGAAGCAATTCAAGGTAGCACAATTAACAACAAAAGCAAAATATGTGGCTGCCAATATTGTTGTCAATAGAGCTATTTGATTAAGAAAAGTCCTTTTTGATCTACAACAAGTTCCATCTTAACCTACCTTTATTTTCTATGACAATCAAGAAATTATAACTATTTCAAGGAATTTAGTACACAGAAAAAGAACCAATCACTTCAAGATTAAACTTTCTTTTCTAAAGGAAAAGCAAAAGAGTGGAGAAGTTCAAATAGTAGTTTACGGGTCAACTAATCAAATAATTGACATTTTTACAAAAGCACTACCTAAGGCCAAATTTGAATTCTTGAAAATGAAAAATGTATCAAATTCAAGGAGTGAAGAAGATTGAACCAGAACATTGTAACTTTGGAGTGGAGTAACTTTGCTATTTACAATGGCAATTATGACAATTATAATTTTTTCAAAACAATTTGTATTCTTTTTGCAATCTTCCAGCATGCTCCTTTATATTTTTTTTTCCTTTTTTTTTAAGAAATATGTAAGTGTAATGGTTATCTAGATATGGGAGACCATTTGGTAGCTTTTTCCTTTTATATGTATATCAACCAAATCTATCAACTAAGAAGATAACTTACAGATTTGATTTATGTAACCGTAATTAGTACAATTTCAAGAAAAAAGGTAGGGCCAACCTATTTTTTATACTTAATCATGTACAATGTATATGTGAATGAAAAATTTATAGAAAACAATGTCCGTTCCACCATAGATCACACCCTTTTCCATCTGTTGTTCCTCTATCTGCCCATTGCCTTTGTGTATGTTGCTATTTAGGTATTTTGGTGTTGTTTCAAAGAAAAATCAGCTGTAATTGATTGTTGGTTTAGGTATTGCCTGCAGGTCAATAATGAATAGAGGTTTGCTTCCATTTGTTTGCCTCTGGCATTGATGATTGCCCAAGTTATCAAAAACAAGAGCTGAAAGGTTTAACCTACAAAGAAGGACCCCCTTTTTTTTTTTTTTGGAAGTTACATATACTCTTGCTCCCTGTAGTTTGTTAAGGATTTGTACCATTATTCTGTGTCTTTATAGTGAAGTGGCACTTGTCTGTCTCCTCTTTGGATGATGCATGCAGTACTTATCTATCTTTAATAAAGCTTGTTTTTATTGCTAATTCTGTGATTGTTCTTGAATGGAAAAAGAAATGAAAAAAAAGAGACAAGTGTTTGTTTGATAGGTGAAAACGGGAAAGAAATATTGCACGAAGGAAACAATTCAATATTGATTGATAGAAATAAAGAAAAAAGGTAAAAAAGTTAAAAAAATCTTTATAAATTCATTTTGTTTTTCGGAGATAGGTCATTCACCAACGGATATATTTTTTTGTAATGTTTTTTATTCTCTTGTTGCATAGCAAAACAACAGAAAATCCCACACTCATTCAATAAGGATCAGCTCGTTCCCTATCATCTCGGGCTAATATGAATCGAGTTTAGTGAGAGATATAATTGTTCTATATATATATATATATATATATTATATAAAGACACTCAAGTAAATTCAAATCACTACCTTAATCTCCTCTCTCTCACTTCTGATCAACTCTTTTGATTAGAATATTTGCGGATTAATGTTAAATGTGCTCAAACGCACGCAGTGTCACTCCCTCATTTACGTTCAATTAAAGCTAACTTAATTTCTCTTGAGTATCTATGTTTCTTATTTGGTTATTTTTAGAGTGATCACAAAATCTACCAAAACTATATATACACAAATATAAATAAATACATATTTTTTTATGAACTTAGAATTTGTTTTGGATGCAAAGTTAGAATCTCTGCATCCAATTCATATTTTTGTAAATAATTCGCTTTTTTTTGTGAGAACTAAAGAAAAGTGGGATGAAAACTCAACTCTTGACTTTCTCCAAATTCATTGCCTTTTAATCATCTCGGCTACCAGCCCCTTAACTCGACTGACTGCGATGCAATTGTCACGGAAAAGGAGCCCCGAGGGGGGTGGCCCAATGTCACTCGAGTGCGATGTCTAAAGAGAAGAAATGGGGTCCATGGTGGCACATTTGGGTCGGGCAAAAGCCGAAGTGGCCTGGCAATGGCATGGAGTTGCAGTTTTGGGGACCATGGAAAAAGGAAAGAGGCATCCAAAATTTATTATTGGCATATAATAAAGTTTGTGCTTATAATAAAAGATCAATTTAGACAAGATAGAAAGCTCAGAGGCTGTCCACTGCTTTTTATTAAAATTAATTGAGACAACTTTATTATAATTTTTAAATTTTTTCTTCAAATTTTAATAATTTTTTATTTTTCTCACCTTTCAATCTCCCTTTATTTAAAACAAAACAAAAAAAAAAAGTTTCAGGCCTTTTATTAAACAATGTGTGGGTTCTAATTCCATGAACCTAAGCACACACATGAACATATGTTCGGAACATTGAATTACGAGACTGTGCAATATGACTATCTGATCCAACTTTCCTGGACGTAGAAACTATTTTCAAAGCAAATCTATGATTTATTATTATTATTATTATTATTATTATTATTATTTCTATTGATAAATTAAAGCAAATGTGAAAAATATATAGTCCTAATGCTCTTAGAATCGCGGGTCAATAATTGTATCAGGTATATCAAAATAATAGATATGTCTTTAAATAAGATCGATTCTCATATCAGATAGAAAGAAAAAGATTTTCAACCTTATAAATATGAGCGCTGCATACCCCAATAAATTATCTTTTGAGAAGAGAGTAATGACTTCGTGCATGTCAAAAACATTCCAAACAAGTGAAAAGAAAAAAAACAATTGACTATGGAAATGTCAAGTAAGCATATTATATATTAGATATTCATTAAAATTTTAAAAGACATTATTCCACTTTTTATAGAAATAGTATACCAACCTTCCACTGTTTTTTTTTGTTTTTTCCTTTCTTTTTGCGTGTTTGAGACTAACACTTGAATCGAATTCCTTATCACATGTCCCATGAAAAGTCCTCAATACTAAGCATATCTAAGGAAAAATGAATTCTAGAATTTTAATATTACATAAGAAACCATTCACGGGGCCAAAATATATAAAAGGAAGTGGAATGAAATTTTTGATTTTCGTCTTTTAGGAGATTGATTGAACCATAAATTATGTAATATGAATAATTCTTCCTATTTTCATTAACACCATTCTATCTTATTCCAAGATTAGAAAAGTCTAATCTCTTACCATTAAGGTGCGTCCATTAAAAAAATAAATTATTATTATTATTATTATTTAAGCTGCATGTTATTTGTCACAAATTGTGTACACTTTTAATTAATCACGCACTAAATATTAGTCCCCCTACTATTTCTGTTTTTTTTTTTTTATTATTCAGTAAAATGGTCAGATGGTACTATGGGCCACTTTATGCGCATTGTACAACTTTCAGTCTCACTCTTCAAACACTTCGTCCACTACCACCACAAAACATTGCCAAGAAAATGAATATAATCAATCATAAATATCCAAATAATTATGGGCAATGATTTTAAGTGGAAAAAAAAAACAAGAAAAAACAAACATATACTTATGTTTTGCCTTTTGATACTTATTGGTCATATAATCGACACACTAGATTAAGAAAAAAAAAAACTAAAAGAAACAATCAACCAAAGCAAAACTACTTGTAAGATTTTGATTATGAAGATTATCCCATGTTTAATTTGCAGAAATATAAAAAGTAAATAACAAAGAAAGTAGAGGAGGAAATTGGATATGAGAGGAAGGGATGGTTAGATACATAGGCATTTCGTGTAATTATTTTCTTATGGTACAAGTACTCAATGCGCTCTTCAATTTACTACTTTCAACATAACCACATTTAGTTAAACACCCACTTATCATTTTGAACATTGAAACGAATACTATGCTTCTTTGTCACAAAAATATTTTAAAAGTTTTTCGACAACTTATTATAATTCTTTCTCACAAAAAAAAAAAATTGAAAACTTCCTTTATGTTTTTTTTTCTCCTTTCCCACTTAGAATTCTTCTAGAAGAATTTTCTCATATGAATTCTAGATTTTCCAACAAATTGAAGAGAATCCTGAATCATCTAGACAGATATTTTACAACGAATTATTTAACAAAAAAGTAACTTATAGGAATCTCTAGTGCTAAATTAAAACTACAAAAAAACGAACATAGAATGCATATTAAAATGGTGTCTATTTATTGCCATGAGAGAATGAGAGAGGATGGCTAGTAGTTAATATGATTCTAATCCATAAATAATTTTTTTTATTTAATTAGGTCTGAAACTAGAATAAATAAATAAAGAATTTTATAGATGACATGAAAAGTGATTGAACTTCATATGCATGAAGCTTTAATAATATAAGACTGATAAAGCGGCATTAACAATGCAAAATTAAGTCTTAAATTAGAGGATACAAGGATTAATATGGTCACATTTCTGAACTTGAAATGCATAGCATCATGAGCAATCAGCCTTTAGATTGCAGCAGAATGACTGCTCATGATGTTATGTCATTCAAAGAAAATTACCAAGCTAGTCTAGAAGCTTGATTAAAACCCATATGTGCTTGATTAAAATCCGCCGCCGATTGCTGCCGGAGCCCAATAATCGGCACCATTTCCACTTCCAACATGGTGGGTGCAAGACACGGGAACTAAGCACAGCCCTCTACTTCTCAAGTCCCTCGGCTTATCCTGGCCATACTGAATATTGAAAATGTCATGTTCCCATACAAAATCCATAAATTTCATGTTCAAATTAACAAGCCAATTTTTTTAATAATAATTAAAAAAAAAAAACTATACAGCAATGCCATTCTCATGGCCAACTTCTACAAAGAATTGGTTCGCCTTTTTTAAAAAAGAATAATTGGTACACTTTATTTCCAAATAATTGTCCAACTAGCTAATGCACTGACCTAGTGAAGAACAATGACGATGAGAATAACAGGTCATGATTGTAAACTTGTAATCATATATTTAATGAAACATAAGAAGAATGAAAAAAACTATTTAATTGTGAGAAAAATAATAGGTGAAAGCAAGTTTTTGACACAAGAGTGCGATGATAAGACTATAAAAATTGCAATTGCTAAGTTGTACACTTGTAATCATATATTTACACAAACGGTATTTATTGCTTCTTTTTATGTTAGTGTCATTTTTAAGTCAAAAACTTGCGTCCGCGCCCCAGTGGTTACAGCGTTATACCCCAGTACCACAAGAACTGTACTTGGTTAGGAGCTCCTTTCTTTGAAATGCGATGTCATTTAAGAGCTAAATAAATTAATATAAAAGAAGGTGAAAATTATTATTATAATCTCCATCTTTCCCAACTCTTCTTCTTTGATTCCCAAATAGTTTTTAAGTATTCACAAATTATGTACCCATGGTCCTAATAGTCTTTCATTTAGATAAAGAGTGCATAAAGCTGGGATTCTTGTTCTTTCTTTTATGGATAATATAATAGTTAAATAGATGCTTTTTATATATAAAAACTTTCTTAAATGCTTTTATGGAGGTGATGGATCCAATAAAGCATATTACCTGACTTGGGTCTTCAGGAAATACACAGCTCCTTTCTCCTTGAGCCTAGAAAGAAAACAAAATTCTCTTCTGTTATGTAAGGGCATTACTTGTTTAATATAAGCAGCCACACTCAGTTATTTAATACATGTGCATACTTTTCTTCCAGAGAGAGGAGAGAGAGGAACTTGGCCTTGCATTGGGAAATGAGAAATGGGTATCTGTGGGTACTTACAGACTGTTGTTTTCTCATGTTTGATGATGCGGTGCCCATGTAGGGGGAGCTAAGAGCCTGCATCCAATGGGGTAACCGAAAAAAAAAAAAAAAAAAATAAGAAAAGAATAAGAGCTATAATTCAGGGTCCCGGTTATGTGAAACCCAAAAGCGATCTGTGACTTTAAAAAGTAAACATAGCAAAACACTTATAATTCAATACCAATGGATTGTGTCCAACAGGGACTGGGAGGTGCATAAAAATAGTGAAGGGAGAGTGAAGTGCTTAATCATTTTCAAAATGTATGAGAATAGTTGAGTCGAACTTGGGAGAGCTATTAGCAATCCATGAGGCCGTTTTACTGTCGGCTGGGGCAACAATGAGGGGCACGGAGAAGGTTACTATTGAAAGTGAAGCTATGACTTCTGGGCTTACGAAGCCTGGTTTAAGGCCATGGAAACAATTTTTTACAGCCTATTTAGCAATTTGGAGGGGCAGTGCATGATGGAGTTAAATGGGAGGGGAGAGATAACAAGACCTGTTGGCATGGATCTAGTTAACAAGTTCCATGGTGTCGGGACAGATGTTTTGGAGATGTACAGATGGGGTGATGAGCAAAAAAGCATGAATAATTGAGAAACTTTAACTTCATGCTTCTCACTGAGTCTGAGTAGCTTGCAGAGGGTATAAAATGCGGAAGAAACATTACCTCAATTTGACCCTCAAGGAATCTGATATAGCCAATAGATTCTAACAAGACAGAAGCAGTGTCAGTCTGCAAAAAACAGTAACACACCCATCATCACCACACCCCACACCCCAAGTCATCTTTTTTATCTTCTTTAAAATGTTCAAAAGAAAGAGCCAAAGGACTAAAGGATAAAGGAAAAGTAAACTATTCTAAGTGGCTTTTGATAAGTATTTTGTCTGTTGGAGCCTGGTACCTGGTGCATAGCTTGGTCTCACCCAAAAGTTTAATTTTTAAGTTGAATAGTTTCTACACATTATATCAACTGCTTATGACTAAAACATCTTGAGTTTAGATTAAATTGTCCTGGTTTATGAGCTTAAACGTGAGAAAGACGTTATCCATCTGACTTACCCAATTAATTAAGCTTTGGGTTAGAAGATTTTCTGGCATTATCTAGACATAATTAAACTAGTTTTATTGCCTTATGGGATTGAATTTGTGGATGAAGAATTAACTGGGGAGTTCAATTTATTAAACTCACCTTTCCAAATGGAGAAACTAGCTGGTGAAGGGCTGTGATTCTATCACCTAGTTTCTCCTTCCTCACCTGGCACGGAAATAATATGCAATAATATAGTCTAATCACGGGCTATATCATATCAGGTCTTTTGGTTACAACTTTCATATAGGAAACATGGCAGAAGAATCACACATGCTCCAAGTAATGGACAATCAAGAAAGACATTAACCGCCTGCAGACTTAGACAGGCAGTCAGGCACGCACACACAGAAAACGAACTCTTTCACAGAGAGAGAGAGAGAGAGAGAGAGAGAGAGAGGACATGTGTGTTCTTTGTATACCTTGATAGGTGGTTGGCTTGAGGAGGGCTGAACCCTAGCCTTTTTAGACGCCCCACCAGTGGCTGTGCTATTACACTAGAACAAAAATTCACAAGGAAGAAGAAAAACACAAGATAAGCAAGAACTTGGGAAATTATGATTGAACATCTTATCAACATGAACATATTTTAATGAGCATGGAAATGCATACATACATACAGATGTATGTATGTATGCAACATGAAGGATGAAGCCTTGATCGAGAGAGAGAGAGAGAAAAAGAAAGAGTGAAAGAAAGAAAATAATCATTATTGCTTTCTTGTTTATTTCTTACATCTGGTGATGAGTCAGGATGTTGATTTCTTCCATCTGAATTATTTTTGTCGGAAAACTCCAATACATTAGTGCTGCTTAAACTTGTAACACACAACTTAGGAGAAGTGACAAACATGGTTGCTGGAGACCAAGCTGCTGCAGGCCTGCTGCTGGGAGCCTGAAATTGTTCATTCCCATGACTGTAGAAGTTGCTGCAAGCTGAAAAATCTTGCTTTAATTCAGCAACTACAGGAAACCTTGGAGTTGGGGATGGGGTCAAGATTTGGTCTTCCCAATTTTCTAATTTTCTAGACTGAAGATTATGACTAAGGCCACCAAACCTATCTTCATCACCACCCCTGAAATTCAAATCATTTGTGAGCTGTATGTATATAAAGGATAAATAGTCCGCAGAGAGAGAGAGAAAGAGAGAGAGTATGTATCATTTGTCAAAGGCTTTAGAATTTTAGAAAAAATAAAGAAAAAAAATCAATCGAGTTTCTAAAGGGAAATGGTGGTTACTTTAATAAAGTGTAAAAAATAGAAAAGATATATCTTGCAGATGTTAAAAGTAAAGGTGAACTATGTGAATCAAGTGTAGCATGTTGAAGTTGAACAATAATAAATCGAACTTGAGAAAGAGAGAGTTACAAAAGCAACTGGCTCCATGATTGGGGAAGTTCTTGGTTATCAGGCAAAGAATTCAAAGGAAGTGAAGAAGAGCCAAGCAAATATTGGGGAGGAAAGAGATGTGGAGACGGAGATGAAGATAGCAAAGCAGGAGGCTGCTGTGATGGTGGAAGCATGCTCCACCAGCTAGGGTTTCCTGCCATCATTAGCTTTGAGAAACTGATGAGCAGACACTTCAATTCATGTCTTCACACACGCCAAAAAAAAAAATGCAATACAGAAAAACAAGAAAAAAAAAACTTTTTTTTCTTATCCTTTTTCTTTCACTTTCTTTCTCATCATAAAGCTGGTGGACAGTGTTTTCAGTTAATAAATAATGGTTCTATTGGAGCTTATAAAACTATAGCTTCCATTATTTAGGTTGGTACATTGGGATTGTTTTTGGCCTTAGGGTTAGGGTAGGATTAGGATGACATAGTGGCATTTTTTTTTATTATTGTATTTGATATTATGATGCTTTCTCTCTTTGTGTGATATTCCAAGTGGTAAAAAGTACTGAATATAAGTAGCCCAACATTCTCAGTATTCCAAGAAAGGTTAGTCGGCACAAGCATTTGACACTCAAACCACTGTGTAGTGGTACTTCCCTTTTACTATGTTATTGTTGTAGGCCAATTTCCACTTGTTCCACATGCTTCCAATTAAAAAAAGTTAGTGCAAGCCATTTTGAAAGTTTTCTTTGTTGAAATTTGATATGCCAATCTGACTCAATTCTAAAATTTCACCGCAGAGGTGTAAAAATTTTGAATTGATGATCTTTTTTCTTTTTCAATATTCTAATTACATAGGCGGCAACTTAATTGGTTCTATTTATGCTAATTTATCCAAACTTGTGGTGAAATTCTGTTTTTGAGTCGAACAGTTTCCCATTGTTTCTCCTTCATATGAACTTTTGAGTCCCTGCAAAACTTTTCCATGGTGATTTACGAATTACAAATGCCCTCTATCTACGAGACAAATTGGTCTGGTAAAATACTCCCAGCTTGCCACAGTAGAAATAGTGAATACTACTACTTTGCTGCAAAAAGCCAAAAAGCATAAAGAACGGTGGGATGGGATAGTTGATGTACCTTACTTCTTTGTTCAGTAGGGGGAGGAAATGTTTTCAGGTGATGCAACAGCGAAAATCATGGGATAAACAATATCCTTTGACTAAGGAACACTTATATTGCATCCAATGTCGGTAGGTCCAAAATTTTAATGCAAAATGATAGATTTTATGAACCCAAACACGCAGAAAGCTTTGGATTAAGGACGAGACGGACATACTAGAAAACGACATTACAATGCATAAGGGCTCTCACATTGTGTAATCTGGAAAAGAATCAAATGCTTGCAATATCATCCTTACTTTTAGAAAGGAATGAACTTAATACGATGCAAAAAAAAAAAAAAAAAAGACACGTGATGCAATCTAAATACCATGAACATATATATATATATATAGGGAGGAAATGAAAAACATCAAGAACAACAAAAAACTCTAGTATGCTTATAAGATAAGGGTATGCAGGAATAATGAGTAAACACTCTACATGTAGCCTCATGATGACTTTGATGGAATAAAACGGCACTTGCATTCAAGAATAGTAGATTATCAAAATATGTGTGCAGAATATTCTTCCTTTCATTTCTTTTTGTTCTTTGCGTGAGTTTGCTTTGTTTATATACCTTTCTTTGGGGGAGATTTGGGATACAAAGTATTCACAATCAGTTGGTTATCAAGCTCGTTGTGTACATAATGTTGAAACATAATGCTTTGACAAATAGAAGAAAACAAGTTTAATTTGAGAATATTCCACTAGAGACAAGGCCGTGTCGGGTAATAGCACTTTAGCCATTTCATTTCAGATCCAGCTGGAATAGTAATTAAATAATGCATTATCGTACCATCAAGATTTCTTAGTTGCACAATTGTAATCTCATCGATAACTTGTAACTATGCATTAAGCAAGAACTACACGGGCGTGCATAGATTTCTCGACATGGGTATAACAATTCAATCAAATAAACTGGTCGGATTGATTGGTTATGACTTGAGTGGAGAATATCTATTTAAATCTAACCTCTTATAAGATTAAAAATCTTCTTTTATAATATAAATAGAAGGAGACTATTAATTAATTGTTTAGGTAAGGTTCGAGATTATCACTTTTTTTTTTGTTCAAAAATTCTAACAATCCTGTGTTACATTTTTTATTAATTAATATTAATTTCTTTTTACCTTCAAGAAAATACTTGCAATCATACATTAAAAGTCTTGACAGTGTGTAATCAAAATGAATCTACATCTATCTTGTGTCAGCCTAACTTCATTGATGTGACATTTATCTATAATAAAGTTGTTTGTTATAAAAATTTATGTTGATCCAAAATTTTATTTCAACTGTTCACTCACAATTTTTTCTTTTTCTGGGGGACCTGTAGAGTTAAAATGGTAAGCTAGACCAGGAGAAGGGAGGAGAGGGACACCCCCCTCCCCTCAACCCAAATCCCTCTAGTGGGGGGCATACTGCCTCCACCAACGCAATCAGGCCACTTCACCGAAAATGAAACTGAAGAGTTACACATTTTGAACTTGGGCTTCAACTTGACTGAACTTCAAAAAGCTAGCATGTATTGGAACGAACCGAGCCTTCAATGGGTCCATTTATCAAGCCTTCTTGTCAGGCCATTGCGCATGAAGTGTGTAGGAAAGGGAAAATTTTACTCCATACGCAAGGCTGTGCCTCCACTTTATTGGGGGGAGGGGTTCAATGGCAAGCCCATGTGTTTCTTACACGAGACATGATAAGATAACATAAGATAAACTAATTTTATCACATAGTATAAAATCAAACGACAAATTAAAAAAATAATAATAATTCATGCTTTTGAAGAATTTAGGCACCAAGGAGAACAATTTCCTAACAGCTGAAGGATAAGAAAGAATGATTCCCCAACTCAATTGGGGGAATAAATGTTTATAGAGATAAAAGATACCCCCCTTCAATGATGTTGTGTTCCTAACTTAAGCATTATATTATCTTTATGCAGTGACCAAGGGACAATGACTTTCTTTCTACCATCTATGTTTGTGATTGTTTGGGATTTGTATAACTTGCCAAGCCACCATGCCTCTGCATTGCAAGCACCGGCTCACTGCACCTAGGACATCGGAATGATGAAGTTGCAGCGCAGCGCGTTCTGAGGCAGTAGTAACAGTACCTGCCAAGAAGAAAAATTCCAACTTTAAGTAACCAGTGAAAAGGATCCCATGAAATATAATTTTGAATTAACATGTTTCTTTTGAACAGGATAATACAACAGTGGAAAATCATTTCGGAAGTAGCACAAATCCTTTTTCAAGCTTGGTAACAAGTGATTGGTCACTACAGCCAGTGTATGGTGCGAGTTCTGGGAAAGGTCACTTCAAGCACCAGTTGCTAGGAACTGAGAGTTTATCATAGGTAGAGGAATGCTTAACCCCACACAAAAGTGACCATCAAGAAGGGCCTTATGACTTAGGTCGCATACTTTAGAGCGTACATCTGACCCAAAAATGCAGAAAACTAGGGTAAAATGTCCCTTATGGCTTACATTGGCCCATGCACATGGGCAATACCATAGTCTTGAAATTTTGCAGCCACTATTTGTTTCAAAAAGCAGTACACAATGGCATCAGATCTAATTATATGCCTAACAGATGCTGTGTGATACAAAGAGAGATGGTGTAAGTCAAAGCTGCATGTTTTGTGCATGAATGAGGATATAGCATCCACAAGGTTAAAATAATCAAAATAAAAGGGAGGAGTAATAATTGAACCTGTGCTGACAAGGGAGTGCGAGGAATGGAATGGTTGGGGTTGCCAGGCAAACAGGACAAGTACCATCATCTGCAGGGGAACTTGAAGATTTGTCCTTTGAGAATGGGTTGAGAAAGCTTTTAATGGATGCAGAGTTAAGAAGAGGAAGAAGCAACAACAACAACTCCTGCAACTCATCCAAGGAAGTTAGTACCAGAATGAATACATTACGACAGATTATGATGGATAGTAAACTTGTCAGTTCAAGGCGTGGCCAGAAGACCAAAACTTCAAATTTGGCCTCTTTAGCAGGCATTGCCAACAGACATAGACTTCATAGTATGTCAAAAGAATCCGGTTTCATCAACTATTTTTAGCTTAGAAGTTCTCAAAAGTAAGAACCCAAATTAAAGAAACTAGGTAAACAACAGTTCTTTTCTCCATATAATAAATGAAATAAAAATTAGGCCTTAACAATGGATCGAAGCTGCACCCCGACATATGCAGCATCCACAGATTAACTTAATTAAGTCCAAACAATGAAAAAGCAAGTTATTTTATTGACTATTTCATAATAAACACATATCATCAACTTTGCCAATCAGTTTCAAATAAATTGCAGAAAATTTTCAACTTTAAAAAACTAATTTGTTGGAACAGTTAAGACAAATCCATGAAAGTAAATCAAAGAGAACATGACATGACAAAGCATTCCTCAAATCAAGGTTTACATTAACATATACCTAATGGCATATGAATCTCAAGAAAAACAAATAAGTTTGCCAAAGGGAAAATCAATTACCGAAAATTCATTCCACACCAATTGACGATTCATATACTCAAAGCTAACAGCGCGGTTCATATGTGGACTTCCATAGACGAGTCTTGCACTTAAAACTCTTTCAATCAGGTTCCTATACCTGCAACAGATAATGGAATCACATCCCATGATTAATTCCACATATGAAGTCTCCAAGAAGCATGTATCTGCAAAAGATCACTCCTCAATTTCTGTTAGAACAATTCTCTCCCAGAATCAGAAAGTACTATAATCTTATTAAAGGCCTCAGTTCTAACTCTCAGTTCATATAATTGACCATTAGTCTCTTGTATTCATGTTACACTGCCATATTAAGTCTCTAAGGCAGGGGAAGGAGGCCAGCAGGGCAAAAGGTAAGGATGCAAACAACATATCAATCATATTAGCCAAGAAGCATCGATTTGTTCAAAGATGAATATGGGCTTCAATATTCATCAATACAGTAATTGCATTCCATCATTGCACACCAGATCATAATTGTAATGAAGAATGGCTAGAAATGAAGATGACCAGTTTTTTGGGACCAAAATAAGGAAATTGAAATATCCATGAATTGCACAGCATGTGATTCTTCTGTCAAGTTAAGATAACATGAGAGAAAGGCAACACAAAGGCAATAAGAGTCGCACTGAATTGATGCAAAGCCATGCATAAGAATATCCAGAAGACATCAGCTAGTTAGAAGTGAAACATAACTGAAAGAAAACTTTGCTCGCTCATTTCTACATAATATATGTAAGTTTCCTTGTAGCATTTCTTGCACAATTTTCTCAGCCCATGTGTCATTTTTCATCTTGCACACATGCTACAGACAATTTCACTTTTTTACTAGCACATCTTCTAGAATAGTCCATTTAAAAAGCCCCGCTCAAGACATACCTTCCTGTATACAGAAATATCAGTAGGTTGCCAAATGAAGCAGCCTTATAAAGACCCTCAATACGTTGTATTAAAGTCCATGCTTGTCGTGCAAATGGCCTCTGAAGCACAGACAGATAAAGCATGTGTTATTTTCAACCCTAGCTTCCTTCCCAATTTCCTAAAAAAGTTGAAATAAAGATTCTTTAAAAAATAGTACTTGCTCAGAATCGCCCCATCGACGAAAAGCAGAGAAAGACTGTAAACGTGCCCAGATGTACTGACCACCCACACTAGCAATGCAATACCAAATTTTCTGTGGAACAGTAAGCCCAGGCCCTTCCAGACCTGTTCTAACTGTAGGGAACATAGAAAAAGAGGCACAAATCAGTATGTGTTAGACTGTAGGTGGTCTTCAGTTTTAAAGGCAAAGTAAGCTATAATGAAAGAGCTCTCATGGAACTTGTAAATAAGGCTTTCTTAGCTGAAGTTTTAACGTCTGCATCTAGAATTCACAAGTGATCAAATTGTTTAGATATATAATAATGTGGGCTCCATATGCAAGGAAAATATAAATTTCCAATCTGTGATAAGCCTCTTTTTTCCATACAGTCCACAATTAAATGTACCTGCAAATAAGAAAGAATGCAATTGCAACAAGTCCAGAACCTTTCTTAATAGGACCCTAGGGAAATTAACCACAAAAGGAAAGGCTCTGTCCATTCAAGTTTCCAGAACATTAGTTATCAAACTTGAAGGCAGTCAATAAAAATCAATTTAAAATCAGCTAGAGAATACATTGAAACAAAAAGTTCCAGTCCAACTAGTCATTAGATTGGTTAATCTACCTAGATGTTATCATAGATGCTTCAAAAATCCATTCACCATTCAAATACACTGGAGAGATAACTCTACTGCAACTGCACAGGCAAGAAATGTGCAGACCTGCCTACCTTTTCCTGTTGGTAGCACTGCACGACCATCTCTGTATCTCAGATTCATGAGAGCATTTCCTGGTGTGGGCTTATCTACCCAAATAGAGAATCTCCAAATGAGAAACTCAAGGAAAGCATCAAGTTCTGGCTCATATTGAAATAACATTCCTGGCTAACCCCAACAAATGAATAAAAACAGCAAAATTAAACAAATTGCCCAAGGAACTATCGGATCTAATTATTGTAAAACAACTCAAACGAATTGGAAGAACTGTCAGAAATACCTTCATTAAAGAGAAGACCTTAACCAGCTGTTCTTTTAACATGGCCGACATTTCAACGTCCAATCTTGCAGCATCAAATTGATTAACTCTAGATATCGAAATTGGTATTTTTGACTGCAATAAGGGTCAACATTAAAACTAATTAAAAAAGAGAAGCGAAGAAACCTTTTTGCTCATAATCGTGTGTTAAATTCTTCACCAATACATACCCACATGAAAAGATTCAATCTTTCATGTTATAACACTGTTTGAAAGATATATAATCAGGACATGAATACAAACCAATGACATTCAAATTCAATCCAGCTTTTTGGCAACCAAAAACAAAAAAGACACGGGCAAAAAGGATTTTTTTTTTCAATGGAAAAGCACAAAGATTGTCTAGGACAATAAGTCCTCCAACTATCCAATTACATGAACAACAACCATATATCTGCACAAGATTTTGGTAAAAACTTAAGAAACTGAACTCTCATTCATCCAGAGAAAGCTTATTTCTTGACCCCCTTTATCTTTAAAGCGTAAATTGAGAAAAAGCGAGAAAAAGAAAAATAAAAAACAGGAAGAGTCAATCAAGTAAATAAGTCTCAAGCTTTCAAGCATGAACCTTTAAAGGAAATTAAAAGGAAAAAAAAAAGAAAAAAGAAAAGGAGAAACCTAATTCAAGGTATATAAGGATGAAATCAAAGAATGAAAATTGAACGGAAAAGATTAAACTTTCATCCAAAGGAGAAAAATAAAAAGGGCAAGATGGTGGGGTTACCTGGTGTGAAACAGTGAGAGATTGCCAGTAAGGGAGCAATTTAAGGTAAGCTTGAACCCATGCATCTTCTGGTGGTGGGGGTTGTGGTGATGGAGAAACAATAGTGCTAGCCATTTATCTGAAAGCTTTGATCTTTGGTGATATTTGATATGATTATGGCTATGGGGTTGCTCCTTTCTCTAGGGTTTATCTTCTTTATGTGTATCAACGTGTGGGTGTGTGTGAAGGAAAGAATTTCAAGCAGGGGGTGGGGTGGGAAGAAGAGTTAAAGCTTAGGTCAGTAGTGTTCACAATTAAAAAGGAATGAGGGTTATATTTAACAAAAGATCTCATTTTCTGTGATACAAACTCACAAGTGAAACTCCAAGTGAATGGTAGGTGGACATCTGACAACAAGAGATGATAAAGTAAATTTCTTTCTGAACAGCATTAAAAATTTGAATATTAGCATGTGTCTAACATCAATCATATAGACACACACAAATATCTAAAAAATTAATTTTGAATTTTTTTTCAAAATATTTAATAAAATTATACGTTTGATACTGTACGGTTTTGTAAGTAGTTAATAATTCTTAATTAGTGTCTTAGAATTTACAATGTAAATTCAGTACAATTTTTATTAATAGAAATATGAGAGACACCATCTCATTTTTATTATTTTTTATAACCAAAAATAAATTGCGTACACTCAAAAATATATAAATAAATACATAGTTTTGCAATTATAAAATCAAGTGAATGGCTTTGCTCACTATCTACATAAAAAAAAAAAAAAACAAATTGACTTTATTAAGAAGAATTAAAATGGTAGTGAATGATAAATCTTTGAAGTATGCATATATGGGATATCTTTACACACCTTAAACCCTTAGTTTTGATATGTTCACAAATTTGATCACAATGTACTAACTATAGGAAATCAATATACAGTTGAATTCTTATAGGTTTCCTGACTGTAAAACCAAATAAAATTATTTGAATGCCCACATATATATATAAGGAAGAATGATTTATATCACAACCAAAAATAATAAAAAAAAAAGATACAGAAAAGAAAAGTTGCACCGCATGACATATTATTGTTTTGGATACAAACACTGAATGGGTTGAGCCCAACCATTGAAATCACATTACTGAAACCAAAGAATAAGAATCAAACTCGAGTCTTTTCTGATTAAAGGGTAACATGCTGAACAGATGCCATGGGACCTGCAAATGGGCTGCATAGACAAATGCCTGTTCAAACCCAGATCCATAATTGTTGGCAACCGCAACCGTGTTATGAAGTTCCAGCTTACAGTGCATGCTTTTGTCCGTCAGTTGGCAAAAGTCTGGCCTCGAATGACACATTGTGCAACCAATGAGCTTTACTTCAATAGCATTGAAATTGTTTATAGACTAAAACTTTTGAGTTCAAGGGTCACTTAACGTCAATTAAGCCTAATAATAGATTGTGCAAATTTCACAGATTTATCATCTATTGAATATAAATAAATCTATAGTTACTCAACTTGTCTTTTATATTAATCTAAATTTAAATTACTTAAATAATATTTTTCTCTAAATAAACAAGAATATGCACTTAAATATATTAACAAATTTAAATTTTACACACTATTATAAATTTATAATGTAATAACTAATATTTTTAAGATGTCTCTTTTTTATTAATCAAATCCATAAATAACAACTAGAGTATTTTTATATTGTCTATATTTTAATGCACGACCTTATTATATCAAGATTGAAGAATCTTTTTGCTTACTTGTAATTGGACTTTTTTAATGCAATTTACTTCATTTATCCGAGTTAAAAGAGATCAAATTGTAAAATGATTATCCTTCGAAATGTCAAGAGCTTTCCTAATTAAAAACTCATGAGTGCTAATCAGGATGTTAATTACAGGTTAAGTTTTAAAATTAAATTATTCAACAACACTATGCAAATTTGAAGATTCTTTTGAGTTTTTTTTTTTATATAAAAATTATGCATAGGTGGTACTTTTCAGCTAAAAATTTCCACCCTTGAGTCTCATTATGAACTCTTTTCAGAGAAAGTTTGAACTGATTTAACCCGGAAGCCTCAAAAGAGGTTCTCCAGTACCAAGATGTGCCTTCTCCTTAATATGCTAGATTACCGCCAATGAACTAACAGTGAGCACACTGGCAAATGGCATTTCAATTATCACCAACATTCTCAACCCTTCTTCCCAATCCGCAAATTAAATGAGACTGCAATTTATTAGATGTCGCTGGTTTAGTTGATTAGGACCACATATAGACAGGTACATTATTCTCTTTGATATATGCAAATGAAGTGACACTATCATAATTATTAATTATACATGTGTAACTCTTATTAATAATTATAATTATACATTAAAAGCACTATAATTGTGCAACCAACATTTGTTATGGTACAACATGACATTTTTGTAGACCCCGCATCTATCATGCATTAGAAGACTCGGATATGTGTAACCTTTCCTTGATCACAACATGTTAAAGGGGCTATCTGCATACATATTTATGGTGATTTGACACCGTAATAAGGATTTGTGGTTTTAGTTGCCCAAACGAACATGTGCCACAACTTCCATTCTCTATTTGCCATGATTAGGCTTGTATCACTATCAGTTAAAGCTTCAAGGAATAAACTTAACTACCCATTAAATCTGAAATACTTGAAATATTCCCTGACAAGATTATCTGATGATGATTGATTTATCATGTTGAATGCCAGGTAACCAGTTCATTTAAATATATGTGTGTGTGTGTGTGTGCAATCTTTCACTAAAATGTTTCACCTACACATTCCTAAGTTAATTTTGCAGTGCTTGGAGGCAAACTGGTGATCTGCAGTTCAGTGTCTAAGTTTGATTATTGACTTCCAGTCACTAGTGCTGTATGACCTGATTGATGTTCAATGTTTCTGGATATACATAGATATATATATATATATCGAGAGAGAGAGAGAGAGAGAGAGGCTTATAATTGGAATATGCAGCCAAAATTTTGAACTTTTTGCAGTTATTTCAAACATTTGGATAGCAACAGCCCATCAAGCATGTTGTCATGATTTCTTCTCTAAATGGTTTCCCGGCCATAGCCTATACTCTATAGCTAATGTAGCTATCATTTTCTTCTTTCTTTTTTAACTTTTTTGCCTCTCCTTGCACTTGAACACAAGAGATCCTGGTCAAGCAATTTGAGTCGAATCGTCTAAGCGACTTCCGATATTTGCAATCCAGCAGACAATGCATTTGAAAAATAAATAAAAACGTGTCAATGCACTGAAGAAGAGTCTGATATAGATAATCTTCTCATATTTTTATTAAAAAAAAATTATTTTTACAACTTGATTCTATAATTATTAGTTTGTAAAGAATATTTTCACCGTTACATCAAAACTCATATTCTACTAGGTAATGCGCCAAAAAAATTGAAGGAATAACACCATGCCTAGAGTTCCTAGGCAAGATAAACAAAGGCTGCCAGCTTGCTTACACCAACAAAAGCAGAAGACTACAAGCTTTATATGTGGAATCACCACAGAAGGTTCGAAATCTTGTCGCTTACACTGGACGGTGCATTTGTGGCTGGAGGATAGCTCATGGTGAATTAATTAATGCAGATAGGCATTATATTTGCATCAGTATCTTTAAAACATTCTTCTTGATCCATTTGAGCAATCATTTAATTAAATAATAATGTCAAAGACATCTCTTTTTTTTTTTTTCTTTTTTGGGTCTAGGCTTGCTAGTGCATGCCATTATATTCAGCAATCAATGCAGTGCTGTTAGGTTTCCATCGTTTTCTTTGAAGTTTGAATATTATTGACTGCACGTTCAGTTCAGACCTGTATATTTTGTGCTTTAATAAATTTTCCTATTCAGATGTCATAAACTATTGATGGTTGGTTACACAAGATGACAAATCAAGTCGATAGTTACCACCAACAAAACAAGAAAAAGGAAAAAAAAAAAACATCTTAATACATGAGATCTTTACAATATGAGATTGGAGAAAATGTCGAATATATGTAGTCTTAGACTATAGTTGATACTGATCCTTATATTGTTCACTAGTGGCATCTCCCTTGACTCAACATGAGGAACAACTTTGTACCGAAATTGTACAATCTAGAGGACCTAAATATTCTAACTTAGCCAATAGTGGTGATATATTCCAAAATCCCATTAAACATTTCTAGGCTTCACTTATCGTTTTGAGCTGTGCTAGAAATAGTGTTGGAATCTATCTTTAGTGGCTGGTCTCTCTGGGGACCCTACCATTACCACTGTCTATTGGAGGGCTTGCTAGTGACCCCAGGACGTGCAGCATTAATTGAATGATGCCTGGAATGTGCCATTTTGGGTCCTCACCAATAATTCATTTCATTTTAAAAACGCCACCCCAATTTAAAGCAAATGGATTATCATCAATCCTGTGGGCTTTGAGGATGCTTCACTGTCAGGAAACCAAAAGGCTAGGTGAAGTGCTAAAGCATATCAGTTAACAAAGAGACGATTTAAAGATATTCAGTTGAAGTAAATGTCAAGACATCAAATCCTAACATTTGATTGCAAACAACTTTTCCCATTTTGGGAATGTTATATGGAGGTGAATGGTTGACGCCGAAGAGTTGCAAGTCTACATATTGCATTATTATGAAGGTTGATTGACTACAAATATATAACTGACAGTCAAATTTTTTTCATTTCTCCTGCATCTCATTTTTGCATCCTTGTAACTGAGCTCTCACAATTTCGGGGTCATTTGCTCAGACTTTGGGTTTTTGCATGAATTGTTAGGATTCTCGTGCGACTGGAATTTAAGCACTAAAAGCAGAAGCACTCATCATCGGCAAATGAAAAACAAAGGCTAAAGCACAGAATTTGCCAAAAAGTTCTGACATGAGTTGGGCAAGGATGTGGCCTTTACGTCTTGATTCATCCATCTACACAAAATGGCATGAGGACAATTCCATACAATGTCTTGTTGACTAATATCTCCCAATGCATACATCAGTTGTATATTAGTCCTTTTCAGTGCCATAATTTGTGGGCTTTCAAAGGTGCATGAATGGCTGTAAAGTCTAAACTTCTAAAGCCTATGAGTCTAACATTGCTTTTTTTGTTTTTTTTTTTTTGTTTTTCCTTTTTAATACTTTGCAGGGATTAGAGTTTGATGACTTCTCTCTTTTCACTGGCCACTGCCTCCCACAAGCTCCACCATTGCTTCTTGTGGTTCCAGAGTTCAAATCCATGATTTGACTCATTCTGTTATCCTGATAGCTTTTTGGTGCTTATGAAAACCATAACTTCAGTACTAATGTACAGTCAAGAAATGTTGCCAAACTGTGTGTACCATTAAATTGTTTATTGATTTTTACCACATTGGAATGCACTAAAGTGACTAAACATGATTATATCACTCTCACTAATTTGTGGAGATCACCCAGTTTAATTGTCAAAGTTTCTTATAATTTTTGTCTTACAGAGATTTGAAATCATATTTCACAAATAATTGGGGATGTAAATCTTGACAATAGGGTCAATTATTAGGTGAAACTTTGAGTATTTTGAGCAGCAGCTTGACAATAAAAGTTGTCTTCTTTATCATTCTCTTTTTATTTTCTCTTTCCTTTCTGATTTAAGTATTAGAGTATCAATAACTTCTTTCATGTAATTAAAAAAAAAAATCTGGACTGGGGTATTTAAGGAAAAAAAAGAGAGATTAAATCTCCAATAGACCGAAATTAGGAAATTAAGAGAAGTAAAAGATTGATCAAATTTGGATTACTTCATGGCAATATCAGCGGAAGTTCCTGAAAGCTTGGGTTAATTATGTGTTCTTTATCCTAAGCTATTGATAAATACTTGACAAAGGAATATAGCAAGGGTGGCAACTGCAATGTCCTGATAGAATGGGGAAAATGCAATGGCTTTTTAAGAAGATTGCGACTATTGCATCTGTGCTCCAAATGTGCTAGCTAAAATGTAGATGTTCATAAAGGAAATAAACAGCACCACTTGGGAATTTCAAGCAAGTTCCGTATGTTTTGAAACAGCATTGATTTTCCATTGTTCTTTGATAGAACCAATTCCGGGAAAATCGTAAAATTGTGGACCCGTGGCGTCTCTCTCCTCTATTTTCAACCCTTTTCTATCTTTTGAAAACGACTCGCAATTGCGCTAGTTTCTAACATATGAACCAACAATTCAGTTAATTTTGCTTAATCAAGGACATATATTCCTTTTGAATCATGATATTATCACTTCACCTGCATCCGTCCAGGGTCAAAGCCGTCTGCGGCCGCGACCATGTGATGAAGTCCAAAATATTAGGCCTCTCATGCTTATTCAAACGTCACTTCATAAGAGATTGATTTCGGGTGGAGTTGATCAATGATTTTTCAACACAAACGAAGATATTTGAATCAGATTTTCACCCACTTGAATAATTAATTATTAATCATTATCATATAACTTGACTATAATATTATTTTTAAAAAAGTAAATCAAGCTATTAATAAATAACTTTCGATCTGAATCTACACCAACAAAAATTTATATCTTATGTCGGAATACTTTAAATCGAAAACAAAACTAAAAAATCAACCCCAGAAATTTTAGACGGGTCATTGAAGAGGATCAAGTAGAATCCTATGAAGTGAACAAATGATTTTTTTTTTTTTTTGAAGTTTTTGCTTGTGCCTAAATTTATGATCGACATGCTTGCGACCCAAGTAACAAAATTTTTTGACGAAACTTCTTAATATCCTTGACGTTCATGTTTTTAAGCTTTTTCAAGCCATGCTCCCACTCAACATTCTGTAGGGCCCCCCCCC
>CM038611.1:4202078-4250223 GCA_021533255.1 Ceriops tagal | reverse complement strand
CCCCCCCCCATCTAGTTTATGCATGTCGGCATGTGGGACCTGGATTGCAATAAATAAAGTGCCCCTCCAATTCTTGCCTTCGCCGTTAGTCAAACACAGCCGCAGCAATGCCTAGGGGCCCCCTGCTTTTGGGCACAAGAGATTAATAAAGTGATTGATTATGATTTATGCGTATAAATTATAATGTAAAGAACCCACTAGTTATAATTTACTTAAACTTTATTTTTATTTCCTACAAATAAAAAAAATTCAAAAATAAGGTAAATAAATTTATAGATGAATGCAAGGATTATTTGTTTGAAATGTGACATTGCTTGTAGTTGAGTTTAATTGCATTCCAAGGCAGTAAAAAGCACGTGTGAAATTTATTTAATAATTTATATTTTTTAATTTAATAAATTTTTCATTAGATTATGTTATATTAACTAATATCCATTGTCTTGATCTATTGCATTATCACTAAATCTTTTCCTATTTAGTTATATTACACACTAAACGACTATAAATCTTCAATCCCGATATTGTTATGTAAAATCTTTCATCAGTTTCCACATTTCTTGATCACCTTTCCTACGTCCATGCAATCTAGCCATAAGCTAAAGCGCAACGATCTGATTTAATCCTACGATTGTTACTCAATAAGGTGCGAAAGATGCGACGCTGGCCATTCAATATTGCAGGAAAAATTCAGGAGCTCTGCCCCATATTGAAATTCCAAAAAAAAGAAAAGAAAAAACACATAACATTGTTAGAGCACCCCCATTGTGGAGAAGCATACTAGTTATTGATCATAATGAGAAAGTTGTCAAAATGTGGAAATGTGTTTCGTTACACGGCCAATGTGGTTTCAAACATCTCAAGTAAGCTCGAATTGTCAATATTACAAGGGAGTATGGTCAAGTGGGAAGGGATGTGAGCAAACCTTGACATATTACGAGTCTGTAATAGTCTAAACACTACTTGATATGCATGGATAAGATGGTTTTACTAAATAATTAATATTAAATGAAACTTTTCTCATAGTCAATGAAAAACAAGGATGGTAAGGTAATTGGCAAAAAGGCTGATCAAAAGGAATGTTTTGATATTTACAGCAACTGATTTATTCTTCCTGTGTCTTCATCCCACCCAAAAAACAAAACAAAAAAAAAAAAGATAAAGAAGAGATTTTGTGCATTGCATGTGTAATGCACTAGCTGGAACCCTTAATGGCTATCCCTTAAGGGACCATGTTACTAGTCAAAGTGATAGTCCAATGTGTTCTTTTAATGTGGCGTGGGAAACAATTGGGTCCCCATTCTCCTTCATGTAAATTCCTTTCACATATTATCAAAATTAATAATAATAATAATAATAATAATAAAAAGGTCTGCCTTCATATATTATAAACAGGAGGGAAGAATTACACTACAAATGTGCCCCTAAGATCATAACAATAGATGTCACTAACATTATAACAATAGATGACTTGAATTAAATAACTTAATTTAAACTATCTGAAACCAACTCAATCGAATTTGTATGAATTGAAAAAAAAAATTAATAACTCATAACTCAAACTTTAAATAATTTAAAATTTAATTGATCCGAAACTTGATTAACCTATAATTTAAATATAAAATACCTAAAATTTATAATTTAAATTTAAAAATATAAAATTTAATGTATTTAAAATTCAATATATCTAAAAGTTGATGTATTTAAAATCCAAAATCTAATGTTTCAAAATAACGCATCCCGATTCAACTGTTTGTCACCTCTAATTACGAGGGCTAACTTATGGCAATACAAAATAATGAAGTAAGGATAAAACTATCACGCATATATATATGGGTGTATGTATATAACCTCGATTACATTGTGAAATTAAGATTTTGTCAAACATGGAGATATAAAATGGCACGACAAACAGAACTAGAGGCATGCACTTAAAAGAGGAAATCTACTTGCAATTTGTTGTGGGAAATATTGACAAAAAGGCTCCTTTTTTCCCTTTCTTTTTTTTTCTGTGGAGGCTCGTTTTAAGATATTTCAAGGATTCCGAAAATGGCATCACCAAGTGTTACAAGAAGGGAATATAGAACCAAAATATTCGGAAAACCATTCTTTTAAAATGTGCAAAGACACCGAAAGCTATAGATTCGGGCAAACCTTGGCCAGTTGGAGGTAAAAAGTCGTTGAGAATGGACCATGAAAAGTGTGAAATTCAAGAGGCCAAGTCGATAGGGAAGCAAACATGTGTTTTGGTTACCAAGCTGCTTGAGAATTAGGATACGACCAAGTTTGATAGACGTTAGTGATAACTTGAAATGTTCATTTTAATTAATAAAATGATATAAATTTTGCCAATAAGAATACATATTAAGTATTATTTGTAATACATAACATTTTTTAATGTGAAATTGTAGCCAACCAATAGGCAATTATATTGCAAGCAATTTCACAGAAGTAGAATTTGGGGTCCTTATAGCCCAAAAGTGATTGTTGGTGTATCCCTATTGTATTCACTATCCCTTACTAAGTTATAGACCGACTAAACCCTGATATATTATCATGTGCCATGAAAAATATGGACTTGAAATCAAGAGAGATAGTGAAAGTAGTTGATTATCATAAGAACTTCAAGTCGGCAGGCCTCTTACCATATAGTTAGATTTATTTTGATTAAATTAAATTGAAATGGAGAGGGAGAGAGTTAACTATGAATGAGGTCTATGCGGGGTGTGAAGAATAAAGACGCATATCATATAACATATCCCTGACAAATCACCTAAAGACCCCAAATTGGAGGATTTCTTATTGGCACGAATGGGCTATGTAATCTGTATTGATTCAGTGGATTGACCAAAAAAAAAAAAAGACCAAGATCTCAATTCCAGGCATGCTCAACATGGGGATTCTCTCTATGGTTGATTGGGTGCTCAAGATTTGTTGGATGAGACAGCATCTCGTGGATCAAGATTATGTACAACTCAATCACTTCTAAACCTCACATTAAATGTTTTTTAAAAACTTGTTTTCCATATTATTTAATTGAACTTCAACGTTCAACCATTAGATTGTATATCACAACTCCCTCTAAGTTAAATTAAAAATGGTCGTGACATGTGAGACCAAAAGTTCGTCCTGGCTGCTTCTTAATCGCGGAGGAGATATAAGGTTGTTGGTTCTCTCTTTAAGAGCAATTGGATTAGGATTTTCCTGTCCTATATCATTAGAAACGATGACTAAATACGATGTTTTATTATGTTGAACCAAAAAAAAAAAAAGAAATATATTGTATGATATAAAGCAAAAAAAAAAATGATTAGTAATGTCATACATATTGACCCATCTATTCTAGAGAATTGGTTTTTGGGGGGGCAATTGTAATGACCCTTTTGATATGTGCAACTCCTAACATTCCCTAAATCTAATTCTTCAAATTTCCAGGTTGGAGGACACCATAATATGAAAAAGCAAAAAAAAAAAAAAAAAAAAGAAAAGAAAAGAAAAGAAAAAAAAAAAGAAAAAGGCATCGAAGGTTGAATATATTTTAGTGACCTAACATTCCCTCACGTGTAAACATGTTAGATTCAATTTCAACGTATGCAATTCTCCTTGCATTTTAAGATTATTGTGAGATTTATGAAACGAATAACATGTGCAAAGATTTATTTTTGTTGAAATTTAACTTAATTTTAAAGAATCAAAGACCATGTAGTTTGAAAAAAAAAAAACAAAGAACGATTCTCACCTCAAAAATTTTAAATATCTAGATTAATCCTTAATAACAATATTATCCACTAATATATTCCTTAGTTGAAAATATGAAACTTGCCATATTTTGCTTGCATTTTAATGATGTTTGAGTGTTTTTAGTTTATATATTTTATTAGAAAAATAAACTGGACTATATTTAAAATAAAAATCCCATAATATGGTCTTTGCATTTTATTTGAATTTTCATTTGGCAAAAAAAAAAAAAAAAACCCTTCGTTTTCCTTCCATTCTTTTTGCCTTCAAAAGTGCAGTCAGACTATACTTTTCACGAACGAGGGTTTGGCTAACTGAGTTTCACAAACTCACTCCTCTCAAACCCTTGTAAATAATTAAAAAAAAAAAGTTACCGCTTCACTTGATCGTTTGCCACGTGTGAGTCAACGCAACTGGTCAACGTTCCAGTCATGACGGGTTTGCTTTCCGTCAGCTTTCCAACAGCAAAACGCCGTTTAATGCCCCCAACAGAAAACAGATGTGATGACGTGGGCGAATCATAACCACTGCATTTATCTCCGTCGTCCTTCGCCGTCCGATCTGTCCCCGGTGATCCACACGCTACGCTGCAAAATAATTACCATGGATATGAGCTTGGCGTAACAGAGGATTCATTGACTCACCACCCAAAGACACGAAAGATGTTTTTTTTTTCTTTTTATTTTTATGGTGAGGTGAAAATTTGGAATTGCAAGCACAATATTTTATCGTAATTTTTTGTTAGAATTTTAAATATAAACAGATAAATGGTATAATAACATATTAAAAAAAATTTATAAATTTGATATCTGTAATGTCAAGTAATGCGGAGGAAAGACGTGTTGAGCTCCTTCGAATTTTAATTTTAATTGCAGTTTTTAATTTTGAATCGGAATGGGACTCAAATGGAGGTTTCCCCTCATCACTTTCCACAGTATGCCCACCTGGGCACTCTTCTGAACCCTTCTCTCCTTCCCCGTTAATTTTAATTCTTTTATTTATTATTTTTTCTTTTTTCTACTCACAGTGTAGCAGCAAGAATTATGGGGAAATAATAATAATAATAATCATAATAATACTCAAAAAAGTAAGACATGAGACATAATGCATGAAAAAGTTGGCTGGGATGCTCAGTGAGCTGTCGGTGGGCATGGCTGTGTCTGAATATGTACCTTATCCTTGATGATGGGGGTTGAATCACAGCCTATAACGGGATTCCTCCCAAAGACTTGCTGGTTTTCTACGCGGAAGAAACGCACGTAGGATGGCAATTATTACGATAATCCATGATTTTTATCGTCAATTATCATCATGCATTGAATTTTTATTTTTTTTTATATAAATTTGCATGCATCTCTTGCCAGGAACTGATTGTACTTACAGAATCATAAATGTCGGCTCTTCACCCCATTTAACAATTTCGAAATTTTCAACAAAATGTACTTAAGTAGCGGAATATTTTGTTCAGCGAAAAGCTCAATCCAAAATCAGTGATAATGGGACCATGACTCCATTGCACTGGACATACACACCAGCTATTTTACATTTGATAAAGCTGTATCTTTTATTTGCAAAGTTACATTCAAGGCTGTGAGGATTGAAGTGGATAGGAAACCAAGCCTTTAGCCTTATTATTATTATTATTATTATTGGACTCAAAGATCAGGCCATTAGCTAAATAATTGTAGCCAATTTTTGCATTTACTATATGTATTTGTGAAATTTATTTGCGAGATTTGTTAATTAAAAAAAAAAATTTAATGGATACACAAACTGAACACATTCATAGACATAAGAATGAAGAAAATGTGAGACAGAATCAAATTATTAACTAATTTAATGTATAAATGTCACAATTGAATTCTATTTGAATAATTAATTATTTTTGTCTTTAATGGCGCTTAATTCTCCCTCCCCATGTACTGAAGTTATTGTTATCAAGAATAAATTGTTATTTGCCCAGAGGCTGAAAATACGAAGGGTTTGCTTTAGCACCGGCGGCCCCCCCCCCCCCAAAAAAAAAGAAAAATATTAGTTAAATAATAATGATAAAAATATTAGTTATCTTCTCTGTCAACTTACATTTACATTTGAGGTCACCTGTTATTAACATTAACGTTCTGGTTTCTGTTCCTCGGGAAGAAATCCTACGTCCGAACAATGATGACTTCAGACAGATAAACTTCATTGATGTTGTTTAACTACAACAGATCAAAATTGAAGTTTATTTGTACATTTTTCTTTAAATTTTTGGTTTATGTAGAGGAAAGTGTAATCTCGGGTATTTGAACAGGTAACGAGCGGGAGACACGTCTAACTAAATTCATTTAAAGCAATATTAACATTACTTTTAACAGTTTTAAGGCCATAGTTGCTACAGAATTGCCCAAAAGAAGCTTCTTTTCTGCACCAACAAAAGCCAGACCAGCCATTGCAGACTAACTAGACTGCCTTTGCCTCTCTCTCTCTCTCTCTCTCTCTCTCGTCTCAGGTCTCAATCTTTTTGGTTGGATTATATTGTTTCCAACTTCTTGCACCGTGGCCAACTTTGATGTCTGTACCGCAAGAACATGATTACATAGGCTTGTCAGAGACTCGTTCAATGGAGAGAAGCTCTGACAAGTTCTTCTCTTCTTCTTCCTCTTCCTCCTCAATTCTCTCCACCGAAGAGAGCAACAGCAACGACAACAACAAGAATAACAGCACTTCTCTGAACCTGAAAGCAACTGAGCTAAGGCTTGGCTTGCCTGGGTCTCATTCTCCTGAGAGAAAAGCACAGCCTGGGGTGTCTCTTTTTGGCAAAGATATTGACACCAAAGGGTACTCTGTTAGCCCGTCGAAGAATTCAATCTCAGGAGCCAAAAGGGTTTTCTCAGATGCCATTGATGGGCCTTCAGGAAAGTGGATTTTTTCTGTGAGTAATGGATCTGAGGTTGATTTGAGTAAAGGTGCTGCCTTGTTCTCCCCAAAAGGTGAAAATGGTAGCACCCAGAAATCTAATGCACCTGGAGCTGCAAAGAAAGAGGTTGTTGGTGTTGCTAGTGCTCAAACTCCAAAGACAATTCAAGAGAAGAATAATCAGGTGTCTGGTGGAAATGCGAACAACAGTTCCCCTGCTGCAAAGTAAGCTAAGCTTGCCTTTCTGCTTTAATATATTGTCTTGGTTTGGTTATTTTGCCTTTTTATTGTGTGTTGGTTGTTGTTAAATTCTGACTGCTGTAGAAATCATGGAAAAGAGCAAAATAGTCCACAATTTCCACTGTGAGCAGGTCAGAGTGTTAATTTTATGTTTGATGCTGCTTGGGTTTGTGGATAATAAATTCAATAACTTCTGAAAGATAATCGAATTTTGGTGACAGTATCAGTTGAGTGTATTAATTGTGTTTAGAGTATTGGAGACTGCTAAATGAAAGTTTTTCTTTTATTTTTATTTTTTTCCGGTATTAATTTCTTATATCGTCCATTAAGTTGATTTCCAGTTGGCTTGCTTGTTGCCCCTTTAGTACAATTTTCTGTTTTACAGGCACTCGTATATTTTGGTTGATATTTGCACACATTGTTTTGTGTTTTCAGCTTTTTTAGAGTCTATTTTCTTTTCATTTTGATAGTTTTAGCCCCGCTTTTGTGAAAAATTGATTTTTATCTCTTCAGTAACACAATGCTTGCATCTTTTCCCTTGCTACGTTCCTGAGTAATGCCATGCAAAGAATCAGCAGGTTTAAATTTATGAACAGAATTTTGATTGTGGGAGTTTGCTAGTGTTTTCTGGAGATTTTGTGCGATATATGAATTGTCACTTCTGGCTTAAATTTCCTCTTCACTGAGGTAGCTTCAGTATCTTTCTTCTGGTAACAGGGCACAGGTAGTGGGATGGCCACCAATCCGATCATTTCGGAAGAACACCATGGCCTCTAACCTGGGGAAGAACAAGGAGGATGCCGAAGGCAAGTCAGGCATTGGTTGCCTTTATGTGAAGGTTAGCATGGATGGTGCTCCTTACTTGAGGAAGGTTGATCTCAAAACCTATATCAATTATCTGGAACTCTCATCTGCTCTTGAGACGATGTTCAGCTGCTTTACCATCGGTACTCTTTCACTCTTTTTGTCTGTGTACCCACTGTCATATGTACACAGAGAGATTGTATGCAAATCGCTGCATTCAAAATTGCCAACGTCCCTTTTGTTCTGGTCCAGGGAGCAGAACTGCTTAATGATTATTTTCTATGCGCAAAATATATTATGGCAACCTTAAGCTACAGTGAGACTAACCTTTGGTAAATAACATAATTATTTGTTCGATCACCAGATTACAAATCTCAACTGTTTCCCTTCAGCATTAAATTCATTTCCAAACTTAAGAAATGACTGATTTTTTTTTTTTTCATTCCTGTTTATTTTGCTTTGTATGCATGAGCGCCGGTAATTCAGGTCAGTGCAGTTCTCATGGACTTCCAGGGAGGGATGGCTTGAATGCGAGTCATCTGAAGGATCTTCTCCACAGTTCTGAATATGTTCTCACTTACGAAGACAAGGATGGTGACTGGATGCTTGTTGGTGATGTCCCCTGGGAGTAAGTGCAATTCCATTGTGTTGAGCTCTTCCAACCTTATGTGATGCAGTTCATTTTCCTTTTTTTTTTTCTTGAGACATGGTAATTTGCACGTTGAATATTTACAAAAGGTTGCCAAAGTAGAAATATTATGAAGGTGAAAACAGAAGCAACCTCAACATTTTTCAAGCATAACTATTGTCTTTTTAATCTTCGTAAGTTAGCTTCGGTATTTGTTGATGTGAGACTTGCAGCAACACTTGCATTGAGTTTGCAGTCAGTTCAATTTTCCTTTTTGTGATTTGCTACTGTGAAATTAGTGTGTAGCATTTACCTATTACTACTTCTGATGGTATGTTCTTTTGTGTAATGACAGGATGTTTACGGACTCGTGCAGAAGACTGAGAATCATGAAAGGTTCGGAGGCAATTGGGCTTGGTAGGTGTTTCAATATACTAAAAGAGGTCATCTTTTGATTTTGAGCATTGTTGTGTCTGGGAGATGACATCCATGAACTATATAGACATTTGCTAAGCAGAAATCAAATTGGATCAACTCCAGTCGCCTCTCGTTTGCATGCCCTTATTTGAACTCTTTCACTCCTTCCTTGAATTGATTCTGGTCTTCCTTCCTGTTTTCAGCTCCAAGAACCGTGGAGAAATGCACGACCCGCAATTAGCATCAGAGTCGTTGCTAAGTCGTGAAGCTCCAAAAGGGGCTTTCTGAATATGCCAGAAGCCTTAAAAAGCTTGTTGGGTTGAGTGCTCACCCTCGAACTATATATGCTTGCAAGTGTCTTATGAATGTATTGTATTTTGTTGAATTGCATAAGTTCCTAGCAGACACAATGTCATGCGATATGCATCCAGAAGAGCTGTTTTAAATTTGTGGTTCACCTAATATGTTTAGAACCCTTTGATCATGCGTACTTGGCAATTGTGTAAATGCATGGATTGCTTGAAATTTATCTCTCTTTCTCCCGCTATTCTCTCCATAGACAATGCAATGCATGTCCGCCACACACAATTGCAAGTTAGCTTCTTGTTATTGATGCTGTGATGAACATGCAGCCCAATGTGCCTGTCAATCTTATCTCCAACTTTTTTGCTTTCAACTCTCCAGATTATTTGTCCATAAACCTATCCATCTACCACCCCTCCACCATTAATACCATTCCCTTCCCTATCTCATTAAAGAAAGGAATGCATGAAATCACATCTATGGGATTATACTGATATGAAGCTATTAGTTGTGCCCAATCCTTTAACTAGACAGAAAATCCATCCAGGTTTCGGGTGCTTGGTCCCCTTTACAAACTGCAAATCATTTTAATAAGTTTGACAATATCAAACACTCATAATATAATAGAATAACATTAAAAAATTATTATAACTACCCTCAACTAAGTAAAATTTGTAATTAAGGCTTTGTTGTTGTTGCCGCTAACAACAGCAAACACACAAAAGAAGACAACAACGAGCTAAAATTGAGAGGCAGGTTTTATGTGTGACTTAAAAAATTGATGGATTAACGCAGGGGAAAAGCTAAAACAATTAGCAACATTGGATCTGAATAGCTAAGGCAAAGAGTATTCATATTAACAGCTTTGGTGTTTCAATCCAGTGCAAGACCAGATGGCCATGTCATTCATTCTGGAAAGCTTTTAAGATTGTGGGAGATTTGAAGATATACCATCTGGGTGTAACCATTAAAAACAGAAGCCTCAAGTCTACCTAAACCCAACTGCTGGAACAAGCCATACTGACCATCTTCAACAATAGGACTGGTGGCACGGGCAGGATCGTATCGTGTTTGATGAGTGAGGGAAGGACCAGCCACTGGAGGAAGCTCCCAATACACGTCAAGTATTGATTCGATAAACCGGCTATTCTGAAAATGTTCCTCATATGAAATTGGCTTATTTGTATGATTAAAGTTATCCCGCATCCAACCTCTAACACCCCACCATTCTTCATTTGATCTGCATAGTTCATCTGCATCAACTGCCTTCTCCCAGAATTTCTTCCTTTTCGATCTAATCCTGGCTTCATCACTCTCTGTAAAGCAGCTATGACCCCCTCCTATACTTTGTTAAAAAAAAAAAAGGTTGAAATGAGTTGCATATCAATCTCGAATAGAAAATTTGATTCTGGACCTGTACATCAAATTGCAATATTATGCAAAATAAGGGAGTAACAATGACATTTAATATTAATTACATTGGAAACTCAAGACGAGTGTTAATAACAGAAAAATCATTATCAGTAATGAGTTTGCATTCTTAAAGCCAGAAGGTGAGCTCTGAGCCTTGAGACACCACTAATAAAAGGGTGTCCTAAGACACAAGGTTGTGGGGTCTAGGATGAGAAAGGGTCAGAGGCTTCGCAAAGATGATTAGGATACCACTGAAAAAGGGTGTCCTAAGGCACAAGGCTTCCACACTATGGGTCTAGAATGGAAAAGGGTCAAATACAAACTTACCTTTGTTTATACAAAGAGGATGTTTCCACTAAAACCTCTGACCTCCAGTTCATGAAGCAACCTTACTGTTACGTTAAGGCTAGTCCTTCACTTAAGACGCCATCTGTGTTATTAAATTGAAGAATAAGCCTAATAAAGCAAAATGAGAACAAAAGACTACATGTCCTGTAACTCATATACATCAGAGTTTTTCCAAGTTTAAGCCGTAAAGACAATACTGCTGAAATATTATAAGACCAAAATAGTCCCAAATAAAAGCTTCTAAATGTTACCAATCATATAATCAAACAAGAACAGCTGTAGTGGATCAATCAACAGAAACCCACTAATATTACACAGCAGTACAACATTATTCATCATAAATTATAAGTGCCAGACACCTTGCATCCAAACCATTCATAGTATGCTTTGTAAACCTCCACTTCATTGACAAGCATCTGACTTCCTTCCATAACAGAGTTGAAAGTTACTCTAGGACAAGAATTAAAGATTTCCAATAGAATGCTAGACTGAAGGACATTATGGATTCCAAAGAAACAAAAGCATAAGAATTATTAGAACAAAAAAGAGAAGGCATTCACCTCTTATGTAGAACTGATCACATATCTGCCTCAAGGAGTAATGATCTCCAGTGCCAGTATCATAATTATCTTCAAAAACAAGATGCTGAAACCCAGCATTCAGTGCCTCCTTTACCCTAGCCACAGCGCCATTAACCAAGAGAAAATCATCCAAGAATTTAGGAAATGACATATGTATAAAGATTATGAGACATATCCTGTATACCTTTTTAATTCATTCTGATGGTCATCAAAAAAGATGAGAACTCTACTGAGATCATGGGTCCCATGCTTCTTCATCACACTGTTCCAATCAACACTTCCAAAATCCACAAAATCTTTTCCTGCAAAGTATGTGCAGTTGCCATCAACATAAGCAGGCCCCTTCTTTAGGTATTTGTCAGGATGTCTGGGTGAAAGAGAAATAATTGGAGTGTGTGGCATGGCTTGCCGAAGCACCCAAGTGGAATGCCCCTTGAAAGCACCACTCTCAATCATCAGATCTGGCTTCAGCCAACCAGCAATGAACCAAAGCCCAAAGCTGTGGTCAAAACCCATTCCATGCATGTTTTTTTTTATTGGCCGAGTTTCATATATTGGTACAAACTCTTCCAAGCCTTTGATTAAATCCTTCGATGTCCACTGAACTGTTCTTCCATCTTTCGATCTGCCTTTTGCCAAGGACAAGATTAAAATGGGAAGCAGACAATAAGAAATCATATTTCAGAAAACAACTCTAGTTCTTAGTAGTGTTGCATATCTTTAATGGTATAACTTATCTCAAACAGCATTAAAGTTGAATGCAAAAGGAAAAATGCCAGCAGAGCTTAGGGAACTACACTTAGTGGATTGACCAAAGTAACTCAACCAACTATACAGATGTTTGCGATCGAAAAGTACATCGTTACAAAAAAAAAATGCTTCTAGGAAAAGAAAATTTTAGAATTTTTCCAAATATGCCAGATCATTAATTATGGAAGATAACTGTGTTTAGTCATTCATCTATTCAATTATCACCATTCTCTACATCCCCACCCATACCGACTGTCCCTCTCTACCAGTCTATGAGTGTGGCTAACATTAATCCGGAAATTATACTCACTTGTAACTCCAGAAGAAAATCATGATTCTTGATCAAAACATTTAGGGAATAAATACTGAATCAAAACATTTAGGGAATAAATACTGTAAGGTAATTGGCATACACAACATATATGCTAAACCAACATCAAAGAATAGCCTACTAGATTAATTCATGTTGTTGATCCACCTTCCCACGATATCTTTGTTTCCCACTTGAGCATAGCTTAGATTGCAAACACAGTAAAGAAAATTTTCAATTTCACCGGCCAATTTTCAATAACCTGTCACTAAAGGAAACCAAAAATAAGAAAAAACAAGCGTCCCAATTAGGCAGGTTAGGAGGTGGCACTACTTTTTCCTTCTTCACCAAATAATGGAATCCCACCTTATTTCCAAAAAAGTAAAATCTGCCTTCTTTCCCCAGATTTCCTTGGCAACCAAGCAGAATGTAATTGACATAAAGTTCAGAACTTCTATCAATTGCCAACCATTAACGAAACCAAACCCAGAACAGATATTCCCATAACCCGAAAGATATCCAGCAACTATGAGAAAAGGAGACTTACAAAAGGGAGACATTTTCCTGGCAACCAATCAGAATGTAACCAACATAAAGTTTAGACCTTTAATCAAACCCACTAACGAAAACAAACCCAGATCTGTCCCAAACCCATTTTCTCAAAACTCCAAAGATATCCATCACCGATGAGAAAAATGAGACTTACACCAGGGAACGCCGAGGGAACCAAAATCGGAATCAAGCCCATCAAGGCCAAAGAACCCGACCCGGGACGCGGTCGAGACGCAGACAATGCTGCGAGAATGGAAGAGAAGAGACACGAGGGACACGAAAACCAAGATGAGGCAGAGGAGAAGGCAGGCCACAGGGGCAGGACAGGGGCAGCAAAATTGAGAGAAACGGGACAAGTAATTGGAGGCCATTAAATAAGGGCTCTGCCTCTTGTTCTTGGACTCATCAGTGCCGGAGACGGCGGTGCCGTCGTCGTCATCGGAGTAGAGAGCGACGCGCCGGGAAGAGATGACGCCATCGAGCATTTTGGCGGTGGCGGTGGCGGTCGGTGGAGTTTTTGGGCTGTGCGGGTGCTTTAGTGTAGGCATAGTGAATGCTAGAGTGCCATTCTTCGTACGGAAGTTAACAACCGAAGCCGGGGAGGTTAGTCATAACTTAATCTGCCTCTTTTCTGCTGTCATTTTCTTAAATAAAATAAAAGTTTATAAGTAAATATATTAATAAATTTTAAATTTAATATATCACAATTAAATAGAAATAAATATATGTTCAAAATTATTATTATTCAAATAGTAATTTTTTAATTAATAATTGAATCAAAGTCGTTAATAAGTAATCTGGGACTTGGATTTGAAAATCACTGTCTCTCTCTTTTTTTAATACTGTGCTAAAAATTGAGATTATTCAAATTCTAAATATTTTTGTTTTGGATTATATTAAAATTTCAACTCTATTATGTTTTAAGCTTTTCTTGTTTTAAATTTTGATTTCAAACTATTGAAATTTTGAGTTATTTTATATTCAAAATTTGACTTATTTTTATTTTAAAATACAATTCATTCACTTTTTTTGATTGATTCATACAGTAAATTGAATCAAATTATTCAAATTAAGTTAGTTTTTATCTTTTTTATTTAGATGAAATCTACAAAATAAAAAACATAATCATTATCTCTATTAAGTTTAAGTTAAGAGTTATTTATTAATATCTTAATCCATCACTCTATAAAACAAAAAAAGTATATATATATAGATATATATAGATAGATAGATAGATAATATCTCGTCGCCTCAAATGTAAATTTTTAATTTATCTCTGTTTCAAATTACCATTCATGATTTTTTTTTTTTATTGCATTGTTTTTAAGTGAGTTATGGAATTTATCTTTGTTTCATTTTAGATAAAATCATTATTTTATTAGATTTAAATTAAAGGTCACTTATTGTTATTTGGATCAATCTTTTTATAAGAAAAATCTATTGCTTGAAGACTTAATCCGATCGAGTTTTTTTCTACATGTAAAGTATTCAATTTTAGTCCCACCAACCACCCCATCATATTTTTCCACGTAACTTAGAATAAGTTAAAAGTGCATGTTAAACTTTGAAAGTCTAAGCTCCTATCTAAAATGATAGTAACCCCTGGACATGTGGGATGAATCATTAACCCAAAACTAGGAAGGAGAAGGGAATTTGACCCCTACCTTCTCTGAAATACTCAACAGTTAATGGAATTTTGGGGGCTGGCCTCCCCTTGAGGTGTTGTGCATTTCTCTAGGTGTCTGTGAACTCGCTCGCTTGCTCTCCATTAACTATTAATAGACTAACAAAGCGTTTGATATATATGTATATCAGGGGGAGGGGATGGTAGATGAACAATTTAATGCCTTGTGTAACAGATGTACACTGTCGAACTGTAAGAAATGTTTAAACGTGAGTACTGCGCACCCCAACAAATTGTTTTTGGGAGAAAGTAATGGCCGTGATACTTAGCTCAGCATGTCAAGTCATGTAATAATTACCAACATTGCTTTCTTGGCAAATTTGCATCTGCATATTGCATTGCGTTTGGGAGTGAGAGCGAGAGTGCGAAACAGGAAAGAAATGGCTTCATTAGACTCCCCATACTCACCTCCAAATCCATCGTTTGCAATAAGAGGAACAACCGACAAATTCTTGAGAAGCATTTCCACAAAAGAGCCACCCTCATTCTCACAATTTGCCTACTCGCCACCTCGTCTGAGCAATCCAACCCACCCCACTTTCCTCTCTCCTCCACATCCTTGCATCCAATCTAACGTCTCTATCAGCCCCGAGACTACATATAGATGTATATCTTCGGTCCTCAAGAAGGATGGTCAAGTACTTTGTATAGCCGTGTCAAACGGTCTTCTTTATACTGGCTCTGATGCTAATTTGATACGGTTATGGAAGCTACCTGAGTTTACGGAATGCGGTCAACTCAAGTGTACGGCATGCATGGTCGTTGCACTAGAAGTGTCGCACGATAGGGTCTATGCTGGGTGCGGTGATGGTAAGATCAGGGTGTGGCGAAGAACATGGGATGGATCTTTCAGGCATGATAGGTTGGCAACAATTCCTAAGACCATTGGCTATTTCAGGAGCTACATTACTGGAAAAGATAAGATGGTAAGTAGGATTTAATGTGACTTTGGTTTTGTCTTTATGGCTTCATTTACTGTGTTATTGGTGCTGGTGGAGGTTGACAACTGCGACATTTATGGTTTCATTTAATAAGATATACGATATGTTGTTACTTGCATAACTGGTCTTAAAAGAGGTACTGAGTTTTGGTATAGTCGGTAAGATTTTATTGTGATTTGTAAGTCACATGCTTGAGTCTTTTTATGAAAAAGCCCGAATAAAATTGTCCATATTTGACTTTTCTACAGTGTAAAGTTTCGTGTACTAGGGTGCCCATACTTAGACTTGGAAAGCTATCTAGATCAAGGTTTTAAATTGTGGTTGATGAATGCAGTTATGACCACAATCTTATAATACCAACAGTTACCTTGACACTGTATTTGCCATGACTGCGATTGCCTTCTACCTGCAATTTAAAACCTTAGTTTCATGCAATGTTTATGCTCATGATCCATGGAAATTTTGAACTCCGACCTCCATATCCACTGGAAGATTCGTTGACATTGGTGTGCTATGCATCTGCCCGACCTCACTGGCTTTGCGTCAGAGAATTTTCTTTTAGCTGTAGGATGAGGCACACCAACCCCCATTTATGTCACAAACTCCAAGCAGCTCATACATAATTGTGAGAATTAAAATGGGGTTTAAGCATGTGTCATTAGAGAATCCACATGTTCAATTCTGTCTGTAAAGTAGTTGCTAAAATTAAAACTGCTCTACAACATAAACTTTCATTTTCTTGGCGGGGTTCATTAATGAATGTTGATTTTTAGAACATAACAGATATTGATCTTAATCAATTATAATTTCTTCTGGTCGTCCTACTATGTGATGTGAAATGTGGTCATGGGCTGTGCAGATGATTGTAGAATAACTGAAGTTGGACTTTTCTAGGGGCACTTAGATCCTCCGAGACAAATAAAGAAATAATGTTACACATTACCAAAATTTCGTATTTCATGGTCTCATTCGAGTAAAATTTCTGTTAGAAAAAAATTTCATTTGGCTTACTGTTTATTGGTTTTTTAATTGATTAAGCTATGGGGAAAAGTTAAGTGTTTGTTGCCATTACGCAGATGACTAGAACATAATAATTTGTGATTGAAATCAATTGGACAGACGAAGCATATGGGGCCAATAACGTCACTGGCATTCAACAATTCTGAGGACATCCTGTACTCAGCTTCCCTTGATAAAACAGTGAAAGCTTGGAGAATATCAGACCTCAAATGCATTGAGACCATCCAAGCTCATTCGCAGCCTGTCAATTCCATTGTGGTGTCCGACGATGGAGTACTCTATACCGCCTCTGATGATGCCACGGTGAGAGCTTGGCACCGCAAATTTGGCAGTGGAGACAGACCCCATTATCTAACTGTAACCTTAACTGCCAAGAACTCACCTGTAAAGACCCTGACTCTTACTACAGATAATGGTATCTTATATGGTGGTTGCAGTGATGGTTATGTTCACTATTGGCTTAGAGGCTGGTTCTCAGGCCTATTACAGTATGGTGGTGCACTCCAAGGTCACACACATGCAATAATGAGCTTAGCTAATGTGGCAAATTATGTGATCAGTGGCTCAGCTGACTCAACTTGCAGAGTTTGGGCAAGAGAAACTGATGGCCAGCACATATGCCTGGCAATTCTAGTAGGACATAGAGGGCCTATAAGATGTGTTGCTGCGTTTTCAGTGCAATCAGGGGAGGGTAATGAAGATGGTTGCACAATTTGCAGTGGGAGTCTTGATGGAGTGCTAAAGATGTGGGGTGTGACACGGACCAACAAAGATAGCGATCATCTATCGCAAAGTGGCGGCGAATATTTTGAACTGCAATAGGGACATTATTCTCCCTGCATTTGCACCTTAGTTTTAGTTTGCAGTTAATTTTAGCCAGACAACTAGTGTTGTTGCAGTTAAATTGACCAAGTGTAGTGGTAGAATTATTCTATGCTACACAAACTTCAGCTGAAAATTAAGTTGATCAAGACCCTTCAAATCATGCATTTTCATTTACAAGAAGCATTTCTTTTAGGATTGCTTCTCAGATTTTCCTGATGTTTTGGAGGCAATTATGATGCAAACATGTACTTGAATTGGTGACCATAACAAAAAATTCCTTCAACTTTAATGGTAAAAGATTAAAGCTATAAATGTTCAATGCCTAAACAAATAGTCTACACAAATTGTTGTCTTCTGAAGTTTGCATAAAGAGAATAACAAACCACATACCATAATATGCAGGCTGGCTAGTTTAAGGTAGGTTATAATGGTGGGCAACAGAAGAGGCCTCCCCTGCTCGCACCGGAAACTTGTTGCTCTCTGGTGCAAGAGGTCTTGCTGGACAAATCCTATGTACATTGACAACATGGCAGGTCCCTCCAGTCGTCAGTTCCAACGCACCACCCAAGTCATCCCCGTGCCGCTAACGCGGTCGTTGTGCCTCCCTCATCAACCGGTAAAACACGTAACAAAGTATCCTCAAACAAATTAAAATGGCTATGATCACCAAAGCTGTTAGGACATAGTCTTTGACGGTATGTTTGCAATCAAACAGAATTCCAAGGCACACCATGGCTAAGCAGGTGACCAAGGCCCTGGAATATTAAAGACATTTTATGCTTATCTTTCTTAGGTTCTTTGCTTAGGCGAAGTGGAAATCGTTAAAACTCTTTAGAAGGATTCTTGGTGTATTCTTGCCTTAAAATGTATTGCTTGATCGCTTGTATTTCAAGTTCGGTATGATGGGAGTTACTGTAAACACTAATGGAGGATCAAAACAAGAAACTCTCTTTTCGATAAGAGCTCCCAGCCTCACACTAAATTTCTCGTGGGGCTGTGGTTACTTCATAACTTCTAATGCTTAGATTCTTTGGAACGAAAAATGAAAAATGTGGCATGGCGAATTTATTAACTCAAATTTTTAGTTTTGTAATAACAAGATATCTCTTAATCACAATTAAATTTATATACAAAAATACGAAGTATTTTAATTTAAAATTACATTATTATACAAAAATAAAGTGATAGGTAGATAATTTTTAAATTTATATTATATTTCTAAAAATATAATGTCAAGTATTTTTAAATATATTTTTTATTCTTTAATTATTTATGTAAAATTTTTTTAATATAAACTTTTAACTGTTGACATCAATTCATAGAATTAATAATTAACATTCTCAATTATTTAAATTGATTAGACTTTATTGTTAAGCTAGTCATATTTTAATAAATTACTTACTTTTATGATTTAGCAGTGTAAAAAGTACCCCCACTTTCCAATTTTATATTCTATGTTCAAGTGCTCCATACGGTGATTGAGGACTGAAGGTGATTATCTTTAACAATCCCAACTTTGATTGTTAAAAGAGAAAATTTACAAGGAAAAAGAAGGAGAAAAAGGGAAAAAAAAAACTATCTATTTCTCCATTGCAATTTTTCTTTCTCAATCTATGATTTTTGTTTTAGTTTTGATGTGAATTCCATTAAAGCAGTTATCTTTTTTTTTTTTTTTTGTGTATTCAAGCAAAGAATAGTCAGGTTATAGATTATACTCCAGACACTGTTGTGCTTCGTTTATTGCATTGAGTATTTGGAACTTTTCATATAAAAGGGAAATTTTGGTTAATTTATGGGTAATGCAAATGGGTACGAAGGGAAGTGAATATGCATTTCGACGATGAAGAAACTAAAAGGAAACAAAGCAATTGAAACGTTTGCTTCTAGTGATTTTGGTGTTATTGGCAGAAGCTAAGGGGAGTATAGCAGCCCACTGGGACATGAAAGTGCAAATTCAAAGAGATTTGCATGTTTGGACTACTGCACAAGTTTTTGTAACTTATTTTCATGTATGCATCTCGAGTTTAATGGTAACTTACTACAGCTAGCGGCAAGCTCTGATGAGTGAGCTTCCACGGATGGTCTTCGGAGGCCTGCTAGGCTCAATGGTTAGCTGGGTCCAATCCTTGTCAATAATCTTGGTTAAAAGTAGATGCAACTAAACTCAGCCGAGCCCATAGCGATCAACTAATGTCTTTTCAACTGAAGTGTATGTGTCTGTCACTGGTATCATTGATATCATGCTGTTCTATGAATACACGTAAACCTGAAGTTAGCTGACTGATTTCACTGTGGTGTTTGATACATGTTTGTTTTGCTCTCTACTCATTATTGCATGTACCAATGGTGTCTGAAAAGCATTCAAAGGTTCGTTTCTGAGCTGCAGCTGCATACCACGGTGATGAATGCAAGACATGGGAAAGGGCACTGATGCTGTTTCCTTCTCCTTCTATTTGGCTCCTGCTTATTAGTCTATCTGATGCCTTTTTCCATGTATCTGTCCAACTAAGTAGGTCGATTTCTCCATCATGTTGGTGTTACATCAATATTATATAATAAATTACGTAACATTTTGTTGTCTTCAACAAAAATTATTTTTGTTATCCGAAAATGTAATTTTTAAGTCATAATAAAATAATTTTATCGTTTCAATAAAATTGACCCCAAAAAATATCCATTTAATTATAAATTATAACCATTGTTTATTCGCATTGGTCTCATGAATAGTTGGGTATAAATTATAAGTTACTTAAGTTACCAATGAACTTTATTTTAACAAATACTACAGCCATTTATAGGACTAAAAATATCAGAAATATTGAGATCTTTCGTTTTAACAATCTCAAATTGCTAGACATGAGTAACACTATAAAATAAAATCACTTAAATATGCAATTGATATAAATTTATATATTGAATTATCATTATTATTAATTATACATTTTTATTCTCTTAACACATGATTAGGATTATTGATTGAGATTACTGATATGTTTATCTAATAATTGTAATATTATAATATAAATTTATTTGAAACATATCAAATTGACTATGTTTGTGAGTAATCATGATTATATTATTAATGGCTTTCAACGCTTAACTCCAATGATCTATGCTATCATCTCCTATAAAAAGGGGGCCATCTTCGATGAACTTGTGGCCAATGACGTACCCAAGCTCCTAAATTTGGCAGACTTTGTGATATAATTGATGCCATGACGTAATATATTATAGGGAAATTGTTATTTACAAACATGCGTTGGTTTTAAACAGGTTAAAACAGATGCTTTGAGTTTTGTATGCATGCAGTTAAAATTCCAGTATAAATGGTAATTCCATATATCATAAATTGGAAGTTAGATATTGTCATTCTAAGGTTTCAAAAATAATGTCTTTTTGTATTGTTTGTATGCATAAATATATATTTTTTATAACTAACACAAAAAAAATAATAATAACTATATTTTGTATGAGACCCATGATAGATCATAACTAGACATTTGATAACAATTTCTATCCTTTGGTTTCCCATACACATCTCTAAACGAATTTAATGATTTTGATGCTGTAAATATAAGGCTCAATTGAAGTACAAATATATCTAAATGAAAGATTGTATTAAATTTAGAAACTCAAATATGTTTTTTTTTTTTTTGGCTTTATCTTTTTAATGATTATGGTACGATAAATATGATGATTACACAGCCACCAATCATGCCGAATGTGGACGAAACCTTGCCAGTTTGTCCAAGAAGGTGTTCCCATTGGCATTTGAGAAATTGCCGTAGGACAAAAGAATCACAAAATGGGATATCCCAAATCCCTTTTCCCACATGCTAAAAGGAAAAATAAAGATGATTATGCCAACACGAAGCACAAGAAAAATCAGTGAAACAAAGCAAACATCAACGAGAACTTTTTCTTGGGGAGGAATATTTTACTTTATAGAAGAAATCTTGTGTAGGAATTCCTTTCGATCCATCTCATCAGCCTAATTTCTCATAGTAATAATCAAAACTAAATTTGCTATAACACATAATAATTGATCAAACCTAAACACAATTATAATAAGTTAAACACCACTAATACAAAAGCAACCCCATCAATCTTAATCACTCATTTTTCAAATCCCACCAACTTGATCGCCCATTTTGGAACATGGTCGGTGCAGTATGTGGCCCAAAGTGAGTCGTGCTCCCATCAACACCCTTTCCTTTGTCATTGTTTCTCTCGCACATGGCCTCCATCACCACACACAATTCTCTCTCTTTCTCTCACATACTCACACACCCACATTCATGGAGTGGTTTGGTTAGATGGAAGAGTCATTAATGTGGATCCAGACATTTCTATTAGGAGCATCAAGACATGTCCAATAAAGATAGCGATTGACAGCTAGGATATGTCGAAAAATCTATTTGGACATGGATGGAATTATTCGAAGCATTCAATATTCCTTTTATCCTTTTAATATTTTACATACGCTACGAGTAGACGATTTGGAAGATGGTATCTGCTCAAGTCTTACGCCAAAACATGTTTAAATCCTATAATTGTGAGTACATACAACTCCATATTTTAGAATTTCATACCTCAAAACAACAATCACGGGTACAATTTATTTGTTGAAATTTGAGAGCTCCTCACATATATAGAAAAATATATAAAAAAGCAAGCGAAGTTGCATTAAGAAGTTTGAAAAGGGTCAAATCTACACACACACACACACGATTTTCACATTATAAAGTTTTAAAATGGATCAAATTTAAGTTATAATAAAATAACTTTATCGATATCATAAAATTCATTTTTATATATGTATACACTACACTACACTACACAAATAATATGGTAATTAGCTCGTGACTTGATTTGATTAAATCCCACCTCATACAGTCACATTATACTCACATTCTTCTATGTCCTAACCGGCAGTATATATATGTGACACCATAAAGGCGTTCCAGCTATCTGAACTTTTCTTCATTCTTATCTTCTTATCTTCTTCAACTCTATGAACACCTCCCCTTGAGCTATTCTTCTCTCAACAATGGCCAAAATAGCCTTTGGTCGCTTTGATGATTCATTTAGTTTAGGGTCTTTCAAAGCCTATCTTGCTGAGTTTATTTCCACTTTTCTCTTCGTTTTTGCCGGCGTTGGTTCAGCCATTGCTTACAGTTAGTTCTCTCCCACATAATATCACCAATCACAAGTCCTTTTTCAGCTGAATTATAAGCTTTAAAAAAGCAACTTTATTTTAATGTTTTGTTACTCAGCTAATTAGATTATTTTTAGAGGTTAATACATGAGTCATTCACAATAGGCTCTTGAGCAAACAATCTTTAGATTTAGTATCAGAGACTTTATAGCAAATTATGTGATTATTCATCTATATTGGAGGATAATTAATATAGATATCAATAATTTACATTTAGAATTTCAGGTTAAATTTCCTTTACTATTCATAAAGTGAATATAGTGATCAACTTATAGTTTTACTAGTATGAACATGTAATTCCAAGTGAGGTTAAATAATTGTTTTTCTTTTTCCCTTTTTTTTTGGGGGGGGGGTTTCTTGTGCAGATAAGTTAACGGCCGATGCAGCCCTTGATCCTGCCGGGCTTGTAGCAATTGCTATTTGCCATGCATTTGCTCTCTTTGTTGCAGTCTCCGTCGGCGCCAATATCTCCGGCGGCCATGTCAACCCTGCTGTGACCTTTGGCTTGGCAATTGGTGGCCAAATTACCATCCTCACTGGTATCTTTTATTGGATTGCCCAGCTTCTTGGCTCGATTGTTGCATGCTTCCTTCTCAAAGTTGTCACAGGAGGCTTGGTAGGTTCTTTATTATTATTATTATTATTATTATTTTTTTGGGTCTGATAATGACTTTCCTGACCTCCCAACATGAAAATGTTCATGCATAGTAGAAGGAAATCTTGTCATAGAAAATTATTTTCTGTTAGTTTGCAAGTGTAATAATCAGATTCTCTGGGACACCCTGATATATAATTATCAAGTGTTATTATGCTACCTATATGAAGATTTTTCTTTTTTTTTTTTAAGCTAGGGAACTTTGACAGTATTAATTCAATATTTTTGCTTGTTGTGCAGTCCACCCCAATCCACAGTCTGGCAGCCGGTGTGGGAGCGATTGAAGGAGTGGTTATGGAGATAATCATCACATTTGCCTTGGTTTACACTGTCTATGCAACTGCAGCTGACCCCAAGAAGGGATCATTGGGCACCATTGCTCCCATTGCTATCGGCTTCATTGTTGGTGCCAACATCCTGGCCGCAGGCCCGTTCTCTGGTGGATCCATGAACCCTGCTCGATCATTTGGGCCTGCTGTGGCTAGCGGCGACTTTACCGATAATTGGATCTACTGGGTTGGGCCGCTAATTGGTGGTGCACTAGCTGGGCTCATTTATGAAAACTTGTACATTTGTTCTGACCACATGCCCTTGTCGCAAGAGTACTAAAATTGTGAGGATCAACTATCGTGTGTTTGATCTCATCTTTGTTGCCCATTGTCCATAATAAAAGAAAGGGAAGCAGTTGATGCTTTTCTTTCTTTTTCTTCGCCTCTCTCTTTGCTCCCATTTGAGTTCTATCTTGCCTTTTTGTTGGTGTAAAGTTTTGTGGTCGACTAATTGTTTGCATTATAATCTATTCTACACCCAAATTGCTTATTGTAGTTACTCTAAATTTCAATATGTAACTAAACCGTGAATCACCCCAAACCATTTAAAATGACATGGTAATTGCAGACTAGCTATAGACAATTTGAAGCAGTTTCAATTATACAATGAATAACATATTACAATGAAAAGGGCTTCAATAAATAAATTCATGTGAAAACTTCTTAAATAAATCATGATTTCTAATAATACACTTTACTTTAACAATTGATTTTCTTATATTTATTCATCTCGTGGTTTTCCATTGTTCATATCTTTTTCTATTAAATTAAATTTATTTTAACAATACAAATCTTCTTTTTTCCAATAATTTAAGCATAATATAATCTCAGCATGATTATTCGCAAATCATTGCAAGCATGCATTCATGGATATAACAATAGCATTATCACAAAAGGTAAGAAATGCATAATCTTTAAATTGCATTTTCATTCTAATACATTTTAAATAGTAGTTTATTTATTTTTTACTATTACAATTACTTAGATGTACATTTATTATTAATTATAATTATTTATCAACAAGTAAGGATAATATAATATATAAATTTATATCAAGAATACGTTTCAATTAACTTTCTTGACAAGAAGAATAACATTAGGTTTATATTTCAAAGAAAGTATCCAAAAGAATAAGACAATTGTAAAAGAAAAAAAGAAATAAACAAACAATTGGACATTACACAAATGACATGACTGTTCGTTGTCATTCATGTTTAACTTATATTGGCAGATTGCACCTTGATTAACAAGAACACGAATAAGTGCCATCGCTTAAATAGCAGAAGGCCCACATGCCATATATCCAACCGAAAAGTAAACTACACTAATGAAATTGTTTCACCACAACATTGGGTTAAAAAATCATGTCAATTTTGTGTTTTTGTAATAAACTTAAGTTGAATTCTATGAAAAGGGCTGTTAAATATTAACTGAAGGGATGAATGAACAGAGGAGCCCAATAGGATGTTTCAACAGTCGTTAATGTGTTTTGATTGATAGTCAAATGCAAATCACAACAATTAAAGGTAACGTCATTAATCTTCTGTTAACTTTATTGTTAGGAGTTAATGAAATGAATCATTTTGTAAAAGAACAATAATAAAGGCACGAGATTAGGTGAGTTAGGAAGCCACCTATATGGCCACATATGTATATAAAGGGGTTGTTATTGTAACAGAAAAGTAGAACAAAAAAGAACGAAATTTCCCTTTTTTCCTTTTTCTTCCTTTCCTCTGATATTTTCTCTCTTCATGATTCTATCTCTTATCAACTTTTTCTTTTTATCCTCTTACCCTCATGTCTTAAGGAACTAAGCCATAACAAAGTGGTATCAGAGCAGTTGAAACAAGGGCACAGAAACTAGCGAGGAAGACCAAGATCACAACCAAAGTTAAAGCAACCATAGCAAAGGAAAAAGAGAAAGTAGCCAAGAAGCTCAAAAAGCAATTCACTTCTTTAAGGGAGTATAATGCGACTCTGCAATATCTAATGGATACTTTTGCACAAAAGGTTACTACCATTATAGAACTAGGTAAACATGATAAACCTGTCCATAGTAATTTAGTGCCTAGGTCTGTGGGAGAGATTGAGGTTCTAATGGATCAATATGAACTATTATCTTTATCTAAAGAATTCTTAGGAAAAGGGAATAGAGGGGAAAAGGGTAAAAGTAGCCAAATAGTGGGGGGATTTACCTTGAACCCTAGTGTATCCCTTTCGTACTTTGAAAAGGTCAACCTCAAGAATTGGATCACCAAATGCAATAGGTATTTTAGAATATACAAGTAGCTAAGGAAGATAAGGTAGAGTTGGCTAGTATGTACCTAAGTGAGTACGTTGAAATCTGGTTTGAAGGATAGTTGGTAGAACAGGAAGAGGTGAAGTGGGAAAAGTTTGTTGAGGATCTGTGTGCTTGGCTTAGATCCAGTAAATATGCAGATGTGGTGTAAGATTTTAATAAATTGTTTTAAACGAAGCCTTTAAGGGACTACCAAGATAAGTTTAGGGAATTAAAAGGATTTGTGAAGCAAGCTAACTCCTCTCTCACAGAAGAGTATTTCATTTCTAATTACATAAGTGGGTTAAGTGATCTCATTGAGGCTGCCATGAAAATATAGGATCCAAGATCTTTTAGTTATGTATATAAGCTCTTAAGGCTTCAAAAAGAATTGGTGCAAAGTTTGGGGAAAGTGAGTAGGCTAACTTCTAAGGGTGGAACTTAGGCAAGCCCGGGCAATATGATAGGAAAAGGTACCAATCAGTTGAAAGACAATAAGTCAAAAAGGTATCAAAAGCTAGCTAATGGACTTAACCCAACTTAGACACTAGAAGTTTCCTCTAGAGGTGTTAACCAAAGTAGTTAGGATCAATATTTAAAAGGGTGCACAAATGAGGGAAGGAGAAACAACTCCTATTGGAAATGTGGTGACAAATATTTTTCAGGCCACCAGTATAACATAAGGACTTAATTGAATGTCTTGGAAGGAAGGGAGGATGAGGAGGATTGATGGAAGGATGAGTTGAAGGAAAAACCATAAGAGGTGGAGCCAAGAGAGGTAAAAGCCCATAGATCCATATTAATATATGCCCTAATAAGTCAAAAGGGCTCAATACCATATAAGTAAAAGGGCATGTGGGAAATAGGAGTCTAATAATCTTGATAGACTTAAGGAGCACACATAGTTTTCTTAATACCCCCTTGGTCAAATACTTACCTTGCTCCTTGGTACCCACTCACCATTTATTAATTATAATAGGGGATAACCACAAAGTTACAAGTAGGGAGTAAGTGAACAACTTTAAGTAAAAAATACAAGGTCATAGTTTTAGGACAAACCTTAAGATTATGAGTTTGAAATCCCTTGATATGGTTCTAGAAGTAGATTGGCTAGGACATTTCAACCTAGTGATGTTGGATTTTAAGAATTACAAATTGTCTTTTGGAAAGGATGGAAGCACTGTGGAGATATAAGGAACAGTTAGGAGACAAGACGTTACCTTTAAGTAGTTAATAGGCATGCAATTATAACAATTGTTTAAGAAAAATGACAAATTAGAGCAAGTTTATTGGTGCAAAGTGCCTATAGTGGATCAAGGCCAACAGGAAAAAAATAAGGAGTTTTCATAAGTAACTATCCCTGAAGAGTTGCAGGAAGTGCTTGATGAATATTTATATGCATTTGGAGAGCCTAAGGAATTACTACCAAAGAGACTGCAAGATTATAACATACCTTTTAAGAATGGAGCTTAGTTTGTAAATCTAAAACCATACAGGTACCATCATTACTAGAAAGTTGAGATAGAAAAGTTGGTTGCTAAGATGCTGGAATCTTTAATCATACAAACAAGCAATAGCCTATTTGCCTTCCTTGCACTTTTAGTAAAAAAGAAGATGAAATCTAACGGTTTTATGTAAATTGCAAACAACTCATTTTACTCATCATAAAGGATAATTTCCTTATTCGCATCATCGATAATTTATTGGATGAACTACATAGGGCCACTATTTTTTCTAAATTGGACTTAAGGGTTGACTATCACTAGATTAGGTTAAAGGAAGAGGATATTCATAAGACTGCATTTAGAACCCATTTTTGGTACTATAAATTTAGGGTGATGCCTTTTGGATTAACTAATACTCTAGCCACCTTCTAAGTTCTTATAAATTAGGTGTTTGAGGCCTTCCTGATAAAGTTTATACTAACATTTTTTGATGACAACTTAATGTATAGTAAGTTCTTAAAGGAGCATACCAAGCACTTAACAATAACCTTTGGAATTTTAAAAGTAAAAAGATTGTATACTAAAAAATCTAAATGCTATTTTGGAAGAAATCAAATTGAGTACTTGGGCCACATCATCTCTAGCCAAAAAGTGGCTATTGACCTAAGCAAAATAGCAGCCATGCTAAATTGTTTGGCACCTAAATCCTTAAAGGCTTTCAAGGGTTTTTTGGGACTTATGGGATATTATAAAATATTTGGGAAGGGCTATGAAGTCTTAAGCAAGTCTTTAATAGATCTCCTGAAGGGAAACAACTTTGAATGAAGTGAGGTGGCTGAAGAATCTTTTAGATCATTAAAGAAGGTCATAGTCAAGGCACTTATATTGGCACTACCCAATTTCTCACAACCTTTTACAATTGAAACTGATGTTAGTAGCACAGACATTAGAGTAATACTAATGCAAAACTAACAACCCATTGCTTTCTTGAGTCAGAAGTTACATGAAAGGCATTAAGTGCTCTCCATTTATGAAAAGAAGCTGTTGGCAATTCTCATGATAGTAACTAAGTGGAAACATTACTTAAAAGGGAATCATTTCATTATCAAAACAAACCATGAAAACTTGAAGTTACTTTTGCAGCAACCACTTTACACTTATATTTAAGTCAAGGGGGTTACTAAGCTATTGAGGTTAGATTATAGCATTCAATATAAGAAAGAAGTAGAGAACAAGATGACAAATGCTTTGTCTAGAAAGGCAAACTATGAGGAATTAGAATAGAAGGTAGATGGGGCAGATTACTATGCTGTGACTAGCCAAGTTCCCTAATAGCTAACTGAGGTGGTTGTTAATTATAAGACAGATCATTTGGTATTCGAACTAATTTTGTCCCTTAGTTTAGCTCCAGATTCCAAACCCTCTTACACATATCAACAAGGTTTATTGAGGTATAAGGAAAAGTTATACATAAGGTCAATGGGCAATTTGAGGCAATAGTTGATATCCTAATTCCATATGTTAGCTTAGAGAGGGCATTTAGGACTTACTGCTACTTAACACAGACTGAAATAATACTTCTATTAGTTCAAACTTAAGAAGGAAATCCTTAATTTTATTAAATAGTGTGTAGTATGCCAAAAGTGTAAAAGGGAGAATGTACGTTACCTAGGATTACTATAATCCTTAACCATATCAGAACAAGTTTGAAAAGACATCAGCATGGACTTTATTGAAGGGTTACCTAAATCTGAAAGGAAAGAGACCATACTAGTGGTAATGGATTGTTTTACTAAGCATGCACATTTTATAACTTTATAGTACCCTTTCTCAACCATCAATGTAACTAAGGCCTTCATTGAGTAAGTTTTCAAACTACATGGAATGCCTTAAACCATAGTCTCAAATAGAGATAAAGTTTTCCTAAACTTATTTTGGTATAAACTATTCAGGTTATTGGGTACCACTCTCCATTTCAACACAACTAACCATCCCCAAATAGATAGGCAAACAGAGAGGCTAAATAGGAGTCTAGAGACTTATTTGTGTTACATGGTTTTTCAAAGGCCTTATTAATGGCATAGGTGGCTATATTTAGCTAAATTGTGGTATAATAGGAGTTACCACTCGACTTTGTAAATGTCTCCATTTTAGGTTTTATATAGATATAACCTTCCCTTCTTACTTGAGTTACCCTTAAATAGTTCTAGGGTTACAGAAGTAGAGGTATAATTGTAGGAAAGGTAGAAATTGAACTTGCTACTCAAGGAGTAGCTCATCAAGGTATAACATAAGATGAAATACTATACAGATCAAAAAAGGACAGAAAATAAGCTAAAAGTGGAAGACTAGGTATACCTCAAACTCCAACCTTATAGGCAAACTTCAGTGGCCTTATGCTGGAACCTTAAATTAATTGCTAAGTACTATAAATCTTTCAGGATAAGTGAGAATGTATGACATGTGTCTTATAAGTTACAGCTTCCCCCAGGATCTATTATTCATCTAATCTGTTGGAATATGCCTTGTATTCCAAATTACTCTTTTGCCTTTCTTCTATTCCTATATAAATAGGCATAATAGGGTTACGAGAAAAAGAGAGAGATTTGAGAGGAGCCACACTCTTTATATCATGTAACACACTTTCTCTACTAATAAGAGTATTCCCTCTGTCCTTCCTGTGGATGTAGGTCACATAGACCGAACCACGTAAAATTCTGGTGTTACTTTCTTCTTCGATTTACCATTTGCAATAACAAATTGGTATCAGAGTCGAAAGAAAAAAAAAATTTTTTTTTCTCTCTCCGGCCACCCACACCACCGACGACCAACAGCCTCTCTCCGTCCCACCGAAGAAAATTTTTTTCTCTTTCTAGCCACCCACACCACCGCCGACGAGCATCCCACCAAAATTGAAAAGTTGTCTCTCTCTTCCTCCACCACGAGCTGTCTCCGCCACCATCGTCGACTCACCGAAGAAAAAAAAAAAAAAAAGCTCAGTCTCCGTATGCAAAAGGAGCTTAAGCTCCTCCTCAACGACCCACCTCCCTGCTCGTCGTTCCCGATTCTCTCTGCCGACCCCGATCTCTAGTCCTTGTCAACCATCCACGCCCATCTCCTCGATTGTCTTCCAAGACGAAGAGGAGGAAGAGAGAGATCCGAACAAGGCCGACCCGCATCTCACACTGGTGACCTCGTCGAACAGCCCAGCGGTCGGCGCACAAGATTTGGAGTCCGTTTGAGTTTCGGTGTACAGATCTCGTCGTCGTGGCCCGTCATTTCCGGCCATTCGGGTGGTTTGGCGTTGAAACGGAGCAGATCCGACAGAAGAAAGGAACAGATCGAGTTCCAACGGTCGGAGGCACTGTAGATCGGCGAGCTGCACAATAGATCGATGGGAGGCAAACGGCATCGGCACTGTAGAAACGGCGTCAGTACTGTTTTAACGCCGTTAGCACTGTTTTAACGCCGTTAGCACTGTAGCGTCGGAGGAAAATTGTGATTCGGGCCATAAATTTGTATTCTTCAATTTTCGTTGTGAGTGTTTTGTTGCAATGACTTCTTCATCTTCATCAATGGTGAAGTTTGAAATTGAGATGTTCGATGGAAACACTAATTTTGCATTGTGGCAAGTTCGAATGATGGCAATTCTGACGCGAGAAGGTACAAAAAGGGCCCTACTTGGTAAGGAGAAGAAACCGGAGTCAATGTCCGATGCAGATTGGGATGACATGGATGAAAGAGCTCTATCCTCAATCCAACTCAGTTTAGGAAATGAAGTTTTAAGAGAAATCCTCGGTGAAAGAACATCAGCTGGTGCGTGGTTAAAATTGGAAAGTCTGTACATGACGAAATCTTTGACTAACAGGCTCCGATTAAAGCAACACCTTTATACTCTTCGTATGTCAGAAGGTACTTCTTTGAAATCACATATTGGAGAGTTTAGTTCAATTGTTACTGATTTGAGTAAGATTGATGTTCATATTGACGATGAGGATCAAGCTTTATTGCTATTGTGTTCTTTGCCTCCTTCATATAAGCACTTTAGAGATATTATGATCTATAGCAGGGAAGATATTTCCTTTGAGAATGTCAAGACTAATTTGCAGGCCAAGGAGAAAATTGATAGTAGTTTGACATTTTCTGAGACATCAGATCAGAGTGTTGGTTTGATTATTGATCGAGGAAGATCAAAGGAGAGAGGTCGAAATTCAGGAAAATCAAAATCAAAATCAAGGCACAAGAATTTGACTTGCAATTATTGTAAGAAGAAAGGGCACATCAAGTCTGATTGTTACAAGTTGAAAAACAAGCAGAAAGTAAACGACAGTAATCAGAAGAATCATCCACCAGGAGAAGCTCATGTGGCAGCAAATGAGAGTGATGATATGCTTTGTGTCACTCAAGGCCAAGGCAGATTTCAAGATACCTGGATCATAGATACTGGAGCCTCGCAACATATGACTCCTAACAGAGAATGGTTTACCACTTACAAGTCAATTAATGGTGGTGTTCTGTTAGGAAATGATCATGTCTGTAAGGTTACTGGGATTGGTACAGTGCAAATCAAGATGCACGACGGTGTCATTAGGACCTTGTCTGAGGTCAAACACATTCCAGATTTGACGAAGAATCTTATTTCTTTGGGCACTCTTGAGAAGAATGGCTGCAAGATTGGGTATGAAGGTGGAGTTCTGAAAGTTTCTAGAGGTGCTCTTGTATTGATGAAGGCTGCCAGAATTGGCACATTGTATTTCTTGCATGGTTTGACAGTCACAGACTCAACTACAGTTTCCACTTCAGTTTTAGATTCAGACGTGACAAAGTTGTGGCACATGCGGCTGGGACATATGAGTGAAAGAGGTATGGCTACCTTGAGTAAAAGAGGTCTTTTGTGTGGGCAGAACACAGGAAAATTGGAATTTTGTGAGCATTGTGTTTTTGGGAAGCAGAAGAGGTTGAGCTTCAGTACAACCATCCATAAAACAAAGGGAACATTGGACTACATCCATTCAGATCTTTGGGGTCCTTCTCAGGTTCTCTCTAAAGGTATGGGTGCTGCTTATATGCTCACTTTTATTGACGATTTTTCTCGTAAAGTTTGGGTCTATTTTTTGAAACATAAAAGTCAAGTGTTTGGAACCTTCAAGCAGTGGAAAACTTTACTTGAAAAACAGACTGGGAAGCAGATTAAGAGGCTGAGAACAGATAATGGCCTTGAATTTTGCAATAACGAATTTAATGAGTTTTGCAAAATTGAAGGCATTGTATAACACCGCACAGCTGTAAAAACTCCACAGCAGAATGGAGTTGCAGAACGCATGAACAGGACTTTGATAGAGAAAGCTAGATGTCTGTTATCCAATGTAGGTTTGGGCAAGGAGTTTTGGGCAGAAGCTGTTAATACAGCTTGTTGGTTGGTAAATCGATCTCCTTGTACTTCCATTGAGTGTAAGACACCTGAAGAGGTGTGGTCAAGCAAACCTACAGATTATTCTGATTTGAAGATATTTGGCTGTCCTGCTTATGCTCATGTTAATGAGGGAAAGCTTGAACCGAGGGCTAAGAAATGCATTTTTCTTGGCTATGCTTCTGGTGTAAAACGTTATAGGTTGTGGTGTCCAGACCTTAAGTCTCCAAAATTCTTCATCAGCAGAGACGTGACATTTGATGAATCCGCTATGCTGCATCCAAAAGAGGAAGTCATAAGGCCAAACAATAAAGATAGTGGGAGTTCTAGGCAGCAGGTGGAGTTTGAAAGTGATATTCCTTCTAAGTCAGGTCAACAGATTCAGGTTGACAGTTCAGAAATAGTCGAGGATACTCAAGATACTCAACAGGCACAGCCATACAGTATCGCCAAAGACAGACCCAGAAGGACTATCAAGCCACCAGCCAGGTTTTCATACTCAGATTTTACTTATTGTTTGGCAATAGCGGAAGAGGTGGAGTACAATGAACCTAGAAACTACTCAGAGGCTGTCACTTGTGCCAAATCTTCCCAGTGGAGTATTGCTATGACTGAGGAAATTGAGTCCCTGCATAAGAATCAGACTTGGGACTTAGTGAAACTTCCCAAAGATAAGAAGACTGTTGGCTGCAAATGGATTTTCAAGAAGAAGGAGGGAATCCCAGGAGTTGAAGATGCAAGGTACAAGGCACGTCTGGTTATGAAAGGTTATAGCTAGAAAGAAGGGATTGACTTCAATGAGGTATTTTCTCCAGTTGTAAAGCACACTTCCATTCGTGTGCTTCTAGCTATGGTTGCTATATATGATATGGAACTGGAGCAGCTTGATGTCAAGACTGCTTTTCTATATGGCGATCTTGAGGAAGTCATTTATATGGATCAACCTGAGGGTTTCCAAATTGAAAGTAAGGAGGATCATGTTTGCAGGTTGAAGAAATCCCTATATGGTTTAAAGCAGTCTCCTAGACAATGGTATAAAAAGTTTGACAGTTTTATGGTAGGTCATGGTTACTCAAGGAGTGAGTATGACAGTTGTGTCTACCATAGGAAGCTTCATGATGGATCATTTGTTTATCTGCTACTATATGTAGATGATATTCTTGTTACCTCTACAAGCATATCTGAAATTAATAGTTTGAAGAAGCTACTTGGTAGAGATTTCGAGATGAAAGATTTAGGAGCTGCAAAGAGGATTTTGGGCATGGAGATCATCAGAGACAGGAAAGAAGGAGAGTTGCACCTTTTACAGAAAAGGTACATCGAGAAGGTTCTTGAACGTTTTGGGATGATGAATTGCAAACCAGTAAGTATTCCTTTGACATCACACTTTAGACTTTCGGCCTCTTTGTCACCCAATAGCTTAGAGGAGGAGGAATATATGTCACGTATTCCATACTCTAGTGCAGTGGGCAGTATTATGTATGTTATGGTTTGCACTCGTCCAGATATTTCACAGGCAGTCAGTGTGGTCAGTAGATATATGGCTAATCCTGGGAAAGCACATTGGCAAGCAGTTAAATGGATACTTCGGTATCTTAGAGGCATTACAGAGGTAGGAATGATGTTCAGCAGAGGCAGTAGGTTGATTACTGGTTTTGTGGATTCTGACTATGCAGGTGACCTTGACATAAGAAGATCAACAACTGGTTATGTTTTCACTCTTTCAGGCAGTGCTATTTGTTGGAAGGCAACATTGCAATCAACAGTTGCTCTTTCTACTACTGAAGCTGAGTACATGGCAATAGCAGAAGCAGTCAAGGAAGCTATTTGGTTGAAAGGTTTGGTCACTGATTTGGGTTTATCACAGGAAACTACCACCGTATTCTGTGACAGTCAGAGTGATATACACTTGACCAAAAATCAAGTGTATAATGAGAGGACCAAACACATTGATGTCAGATACCATTTCTTGCGAGATGTTATATCGCAGGGTTTGATTTCAGTGAAGAAGGTCGCTACTGCAGACAATCTAGCTGACATGTTGACGAAACCAGTTTTAACTAGTAAGTTCAAGCATTGCTTGGACTTGATTGGTGTTCGTTTTGGTTGACTGGCTCTAAGGGGCCATTTGGAGGAGAGATAGAAGGATTTTATTTTGTTGTGTGTTTAGAGAATACAATGCAAGGTGGAGATTTGTTGGAATATGCCTTGTATTCCAAATTACTCTTTTGCCCTTCTTCTATTCCTATATAAATAGGCATAATAGGGTTACGAGAAAAAGAGAGAGATTTGAGAGGAGCCACACTCTTTTTATCCTGTAACACACTTTCTCTACTAATAAGAGTATTCCCTCTGTCCTTCCCGTAGATGTAGGTCACATAGACCAAACCACGTAAAATTTTGGTGTTACTTTCTTCTTCGATTTACCATTTGCAATAACATAATCTTTCATGTCTTATTGCTAAAAAAGTCTATAAGGAATAATCACCAACAATTGATGTCACAATTGCCACTAATTAGGAAGAAAAGGGTATTATTGGCTGAACCAATTGCAATTTTGGATCGAAGGATTATTAAAGGAGAAACCAAGTTATCACTCAAATGTTGATTCAGTGGTCCAACTTATTACTGATAAAGGATTGGTCATTCATTACAAGGCAATTTCTTAAATTTAACCCTTGAGGACAAAGTTAGCTTAAGAGGGGGAGAATTGTTATGAATTTGGGTTGAATTATGGAAAAAGGGCTATTGACTATTAACTGAAGGGATGAATGAATAGAGGAGCCCAACAGGATGTTTTAGTAGTCATTGATGTATTTTGATCGACGGTTAGATGTAGATCACATCAACTAAAGGTAACATTATCAGTCTTTTGTTAAGTTTATCGTTAGGAGTTAATGAAACGAATTGTCTTTTAAAAGAACAATAATAATGGCACAAGATTGGATGAGTTAGGAAGCCACCCACATGGCCATATACGTGTATAAGGGGATTATTATTGTAACAAAAAAATAGAATAAAAAAAAATAGAATTTCCCTCTTTTCCTTTTTATCCTCCTTCTTCTTCCTTTCTTCTAATATTTTCTCTCTCTAATATTTTATTTCCTATCAATATTTTTGTCTTATCTTTTTTTCCTTATGTCTTAAGGAACCAAATCATAACAATTTTTTGGTAGACATAGAGATCTCTGAAACTACTACGTTGCCTTTAGTATTTGCCTAATAAGTGACTTTGTTTGGGTCAATAATAAGTGTAACAAAATCTTACATTGAATAGAAAGAAGAAAATCTTAGATCTTTTAAATATGAGTATTCCACGCTCCAATAAGTTGTCTTTTAAAAAAAAGTAATATTCCGTATTAAGTGGTATTCAAGTCTGTTTAACACCGAACGCTTTAAGTGAGAAATATGCAAGGGGATTTGATGGGCTAGCTTTTGAAGAAAGAGTAAGGCACGACTTAAGTTGAAAGATTAACGTGACATACATACATAAAAATTAAAAAGAAATTATTAGTTGAAATATTCCATGGATCCTAAACTAGCCCAAACCCTAATCCTAATCTATATGCACAATTGTATGTTACATATTTATTATTTTATATTATATAAAAAAAATATGATAAATTTTATTTATCTATATCTTTTATAAAATATTATCAATTTAATATAAAATATTTGATATATATAATGTATTCACAAAATAATTTTTTTTTTTAAATCCCAACCTGCCAAAAGCGTTAGTTTCTCCCTCTCCCATTTGGCCACTGCAACAAAACCTCTCCTAAAACCCCTACAAATGCCACACGTCTCAAGTCTCCGTCTCCTCCTCTTCCCTCCCGTAAAACGCTCTCTCCCACCCCAACTCTCCTTCTTCAAGCCCAAATCCTATTCTCTCCTCACCACACTCTGTTCCTCTAAGCGACACCGTTCTGTTGTGCCACCTAATCCCCGGCTTCTCAGTTTCAGAAACAGAAGCAATAGTGGCAGTAGTGGTAATACTAGAGAGATCAAAAGGAGCGGCAGAGAGAAGGAGAAGGATAGAGATAAAGTGGGTTTGATGGAGGAGAGTGGGAATGAGAGTGCTGAAGTGAGGTTTAATAAAAGAAGAGCTGAGGGCAGAGATAAGAATGATACATCCAAAAGGAATTTGCGGCTCAAAGTCAGAAAACTCAATCCTACTAATACAATCTCTTATGTTCAGGTACTGAGGTCTTCTTTTGTTGAACTGGGTATGTTTTGGTTTTTGGGTTTGAGATGTATAACTCGAGAATTGGATTCCAGAAGAACTTATTGTGTTTACTTTTTTTAATTTCAATTTGAAGTATGCAATTAACGAGTTGAATGTGGAAAGATTTACTAATCATAGATTTCCCAATAGTCTGTGTGACAGATGTAAGCAGTTTTACTCTTATTTTCTTCTTTTAATAAAAAGATTGTTTTAGGACTCGAACAGTGAGATAATCATGTAGGCGCATGATTTTGTACGGATTTAATTTCTTTGAATTGATTGCTTGATTGATGTATTAACGAGTCGCCAAAGCAACCTTTTGGTGAAATAAGATACAGTTGTGTACATCAGACTCTTGCTGAGACCCTACGCTGTAGGATTCATGCACTGGGAATGTCCCCTTTTTTGATTGATGCATTAAGTTTATCTGCACACCTGACGCTGGCTGTGTGGGAAGTGGCAAGTCTTTAGTTGCCATACTGGGTAGTTGTGAATATTTGTTTATTAGATTCTGTAGGTTATAATTGGGAAGGTGACTGGAAGTTTAAGGTACATTGTTCTTAACTTTTGGGTTTATGGCAATTGGCTATTGTTGTCAATAGCAGTTGTTCATGTTTTTCTTCTTCTCCTTTAAATCAACAACTATTGGATGAGGCCCCATATTTCTTTCTTTTGGCTCTACGGTTTTCGTTAATTATGTTGTGGGGATTTGAATAATTTTTTTTTAATTATGATTTTGGTTGATTAAGTTTCTAACCTTCTTTCTTTTTTGTTTTTTTTTGTTGTTGCAAATAGAGATTCAATTTTCACATTTAAACCATAACATGTTTAATCAAAGGATACTGAACAACATGCTATAATGTTCAACATAATGGATTTATTGCTTTGGAGTTATCAAGCATTGTGCACAGTACTCTTTTTGGGCTTTGGATTTTGTGATATGAAGGTTTGGATTTCCATTGAAGCTCAACTGACAATGTGTTAAATCTATTTTTTAGCCTTATTCTAAATGAACTGCATTTGGGCATAGATAACTCATTGTTGGATTTCTGGACACCTTATTGTGTGTCAATTACATTGATTATTCTTATGTAGATTCTGGGGACTGGAATGGACACTCAGGATACTTCACCTTCAGTCTTGCTGTTCTTTGACAAGCAAAGGTTTATTTTCAATGCTGGTGAGGTAATTAGAATGTCAACACATGCTTTCTATCAAAATTGTATTTGCAGTCCAAAGGGTTTGGATAAATACAGCGTAATTATCGTTCCTTAAATTACATCATTTGCAGGGACTGCAGCGATTCTGTACAGAGCATAAGATCAAGCTATCAAAGGTATGAAATACCTCAAAAAAGTTCTATTATGGTCCAAAAGATATAGATATGCAAGCATATGCATTTATATAGATACTTCTTTTGTAGATGTTAATTTATTCCGCATATTTTTTTCTGTTTGATTTTAGTTTATAAAAATTATTGAATTGAGAAGGAATATTAATTGCATGGATCTTTTTCAGATAGATCACATATTTCTCTCTCGTGTCTGCTCAGAAACAGCAGGTGGAATTCCAGGTTTGCTTTCAATAGATCAGGATCAGCCATTATCATACTTTTGGCCATTAGAGTTCCTTAATTACTGAGTTCTTGCTTTGTTTGACAGGTTTGTTGTTGACTTTAGCTGGCATGGGAGAAGAAGGAATGTCAGTGAGTATCAAATTGACTTTGCACATTTTATGGCTCCCTCTCCTGTAATTTGTTATCTATTTGTCAATAAGTGGGCTGCTTGTTATTTAAAATCTAGTTGTGCTTTTGTAAAGGTCAAGATATGGGGTCCTTCAGATCTCAAGTATTTGGTCGATGCAATGAAGTCCTTCATCCCACATGCTGCTATGGTTTATACTCAGAGCTTTGGTTCTGATGCTGCTGCTTTAATGGATGCAATTAGATTCTCAGATCCAATTGTTCTTTTAAGCAATGAGGTTGTCAAAATATCAGCCATTCTCCTGCGACCAAACTGCCTCGAAGGATCTATAGTAAAACCTGGTGATGTATCTGTGGTATATCTTTGTGAATTGCCTGAAATTACGGGCAAGTTTGACCCAGCGAAAGCTAAGGCTCTTGGTCTGAAACCTGGGCCAAAATACAGTGAACTGCAGTTGGGAAAATCAGTGAAGTCAGATCTCCAGGATATCATGGTGCGTTGAAAGGGTGCAGGAATGGTTCTCTTATACTTACCTGTACTGACACTAGCTTTACCTTCTGACATGTCAATTTATTTTTGGCATTGTTTAGGTTCATCCAAGTGATGTGATGGGTCCTTCTGTTCCTGGTCCTGTTGTACTTCTTGTTGACTGCCCAACAGATGGTCATGCACAAGAATTGATTTCCTTACAAGCACTCAATAGTTATTATGCAGATGTTTCAGATAGCTCACCAGAGAATGTGAAGACTGTGACATGCATCATTCATTTAAGTCCTGCTTCTGTGATAAACAGTCCCATTTACCAGAAATGGATGAAGAAATTCGGTTCAACCCAACATATTATGGCTAGGCATGAAATGTGAGTATGCTTTTAACCTGAAGGAAATATATTGTTTGTTTGTCTATATCTGTCCCTTGCACAAAATCCATGGTGTGGCCTGTGGGAGCCTTGGGCACTGGAATGCTTTTTTTTTGTGTGCTTGTTGGATACCTGAGGTGCTTATGCTTTTTGCAGGGAGAATATGGAGATTCCTGTTCTAAAATCCAGTGCAAGAATTGCAGCACGACTTAATTACCTTTGCCCTCAGTTCTTCCCTGCTCCTGGTTTTTGGTCCCTAAAGCATCTCAACAACTCAAGACCATCCTCCAGTCTATTAGTTGAGGTTTGTCTGGACATCCCAGTGGAAATTCTAGGTTCTCTGGAGTTTATGAGGTTTGTGTGAAAATGTTTATGCAACCGAATTGTTTATTTGGTTTTCTTCAAGCAGGATCCTGTCTCAAAGTTTGATGCAAGTACATCGGCAGAAAATCTCCTTAAGGTAAGATAACTTTACACATTTTGTCAAACCTAATAATTTTATGTTTACAAGTGCAAACTGCTCCTCCTTTCCCTTTCCTGCTGTCTCACATCCTTCCAATCTTCCAATGCAATAGAGTGCCTTAAATCTTCTCTAGTTCATATCATTATGAAATTGCCTTGTAAGAGAAACTTTTCAACTCTTCAAAAATTCAAGTTTATGCTGGAAACTGCCATAGACTTGCAGTTTAAATGTTCTAATTTGAAATGCCTTGCTTCCCATATGAAGCTCAATTCAGAATAAGAAATGTATGTCCAAGTTTTCTTCTGCAAACTCTGATAATAATCTTGAGGAATTGATTCCACTTACAAATTTTTCAATTCATTATCCTCCCTTCTCTCCTGTCCCCAGCCAGAGTGGGGGCCTGCACAGGCACTCCGTTCCCAGAAAAAAATATTTGAACCCATTCTCTGAAAGGTGACTTCTTTAGTTGTGATACTCCCTTTATAGTTTTTTGCTCAAATAGCTCATTATCATGCCATCTTTAACTGTCTAGGCGAGAATATTGTATCATGGAATGCATCATGCTTCTGTCCAGTTCCATTTTTCCTTATTTATGAATAACACGGTTGCTTATGTGAACATTGAGCAGTTCACTTTGCGTCCTCATGCTCATCTTGGATTGGACAAATCCAATGTTCCAAGTTTGATTGCTCCCTCAAGTGTCATTGACGAGTTACTTGTGGAGATTCCAGATATTAAAAATGCGGTCCAACAGATTCGCCAGTTTTGGCATGGAACTGGAGAAACAAAAGGAAATATAACCAATATCCAATATAATAAGGGTGTTATTGAAGAGCCATGGTTAGAAGGGAATTCTCTTCCTAGTTGTTTGGAAAACGTAAGAAGAGATGACCTTGAGATTGTCCTTTTGGGAACTGGTTCATCCCAACCTTCTAAGTATCGAAATGTTAGTTCTGTTTATGTTAACCTCTTCTCCAAAGGAGGTTTGCTCCTAGATTGTGGTGAAGGAACACTTGGACAGCTGAAAAGAAGGTAAACCATGTGATATGATTAGACATAACTGTTATCATAGGTGACCGTATTTTTTTCTAACACAAGTTATTGGTTGTTGGTTGGAACAGATATGGTGTGGATGGCGCTGATAATGCTGTGAAAAATCTAAGATGCATTTGGATTTCTCATATTCATGCTGATCACCACACTGGATTAGCAAGAATTCTTGCTCTGCGACGTTATTTATTGAAGGGGACATTCCATGAACCATTACCTGTTCTAGGACCAAGGCAACTTAAGAGATTTCTAGATGCATATCAAAGACTTGAAGATTTAGACATGCAGTTCATTGATTGTAGGAGCACTACTGAGGTGTCGTGGGATGCTTTTGGGAGCAATGTTGAATCAAAGAAGGATCACTTATCCCCAAGGAATTCAAGTGATATTGAGGATACGAGCAAATCTGCTCTGAATACTGAGTCAACATTATTTGCTAGAGGAAGGCCTATGCAGAGCTATTGGAAGGGACCAAGCAGTCCAATTGACAATGGCACGGCTTTGCCACTTCTAAAGAGCTTGAAGGGAGTTCTCAGAGAAGCAGGCTTAGATGATTTAATCAGTTTTCCTGTTGTCCATTGCCCTCAGGCTTTTGGTATTGTCTTGAAGGCATCAGAGAGAATCAACAGTGTTGGAAAAGTGATACCAGGGTGGAAGCTTGTGTACTCAGGTGATACCAGACCCTGTCCAGAACTTGTAGAAGCATCTCGTAATGCTACAGTTCTTATCCACGAGGCAAGTTGTACTCAATTCTAGTTAGTTAACTCTTTTTTAACTAGATAATCACGGGTTGAAGTTAACAAAAACAATCTCTCCGTGAAAACAAAAGTAAGGTTTGAGAAATGTGTTGACTTTTACTAAAGTAATCTCAGATAACCATAATGTGTAACAAAATCCTTCGTTCAAAAGAGATCTCAGGATGGCTTTCTATGATTGACTTGTTCATGGGTTTGCAGGCAACTTTTGAGGATGACTTGGTTGAGGAAGCCATAGCCAGAAACCACAGCACAACGAAAGAAGCCATTGAAGTGGGGAACTCAGCCGGCGCATACCGTATCATCCTCACCCATTTCAGTCAAAGATACCCAAAAATTCCTGTTTTTGATGACACCCACATGCATAAAACATGTATTGCTTTTGACCTGATGAGTGTTAACATTGCAGATTTGCCTGTTCTTCCCAGGGTGTTTCCATACCTTAAACTGCTTTTTAAGAATGAGATGACAGTGGACGAATTGGATGATGTATTAGGTGCTGCAAGTGCAATCTCTTAATACATTATTCTGAGATTCTTTTTCTCTTAGTTTGCAAATTTTTATTAATATTCTATAATTTAGATATAGTGATAGTTATATTTACAAGATTTTTTTTTTAAACAAAGTAAAATATATTCTCTTATTAATAAGATAGCTCAAAAATATTATAACAGCCAAATTTTACAGAATGAATATTTTAATTTATAATATTTGGGCCTTTTTGTTTTAAATCTTGCTTATTGCAAAAATACAGAAACTAAAATAAAAAAAAAATGTACATTTTGAAAAAAAAAAAAAACACTGGTGAATGCTTATTCTGAAAAAATATAAATAAAATATAGAAAATAAAAAATGTCCTTATTTTTTATATTTACTAGCTATTAACATTTGTGGCCATTGCATATATATATATATATATAATAACTGTAAAATATCATCTTACTTTTTCTTTGTCTCTCATTGGCTCGCTTCCTCACCAAAACCCTAATCGGGAATCCATATCGGTTTTCGGATTTCCGATCGCGACCCGATTTGTTGTCGTAAGAACTGAGATGGACTCGAGCAGGAGAGCGGTGGAGTCGTACTGGAGATCGAGGATGATCGACGGGGCGACGGCCAACGAGGACAAGGTGGCGCCGGTTTACAAGCTAGAGGAGATTTGCGATCTCTTGAGGTCATCGCACGTCAGCATCGTCAAGGAAGTTTCCGAATTTATCCTCAAGCGTCTCGATCACAAGAGCCCCATTGTCAAACAGAAGGTTTTTCCTTTTTCTTTTATCTTCTTCTATTTTAAAGAATTTAATTTTTATTTTTTTTTGTTTTTTTTGGTGTTCTTTAATTTTAGTTTGAATTGTCAAGAAATCATTTTACTAAAAGCTATGGATCATATGTTATATCTGTAGAAATTCACAATTAAATTGTAAGGGTAGCGGGGTTCGAACACGAGCACCTGCTCACGAAGACTTTGATTCCATGACAAGAACTATTCCAGGACGCGAATCATATATTATATTTTAACATAAATGATGCATAAGCTGCAAATGTTGAAAAAAAATTGGAACTTTTGCGTGTTATTGGACTTGGGAAATTGTGGTGAGGTGGATGAATTAGAGGTTGCATTAAGTTTAATGGATTGTTTTACTGAATTATAACTTGATGATGATCTCACTTTCTGTCAAATTTGTGCAGGCTCTGAGGTTGATAAAGTATGCTGTTGGAAAGTCTGGTACGGAGTTCAGGAGAGAGATGCAAAGACACTCAGCAGTTGTACGTCAATTGTTTCACTACAGGGGACAGCCTCACCCCTTGAAGGGTGATGCCCTTAATAAGGCAGTTAGAGACACGGCCCATGAAGCTATCTCTGCCATTTTTTCAGAAGAAAATAAGCCAGCCCCAGCAGGGAACTTTAACAGAAGAATACAAGGATTTGGGAACACAAACTTTGAACCACCATCAGAAGATAGGAAATCATTTATTAGTGAGGTAGTTGGTCTTGGGAGTGCATCCATCAAGCAGGGGCTGAATAGTTTCACACAAGGACATTCACTGGGGAAAATTGATAATGGAAGCTACAGGAGCCCCCATCTTCATAGATCATTGACGACAGAAAGTGAATATTCAGATGGGTATGAACCAGTTCAGTTGCCAAATGAAACACAGGGCAGCCTTGGAGCTTCTAAAAATATTTCTGGTGGTCCTTGGGGTCAGGTCTCCAGAGGAATGGATACAGAAATAAACGATAGGGAATCCAGTTCAAGTGTTACAGAAATTAAGACTCGTGAAGAGAGGTTGTTGGAGACAATTGTAACAACCGGTGGTGTACGTTTACAACCCACTCGAGATGCCATTCAAGCCTTTTTACTAGAGGCTGCAAAGTTGGATGCATTGGCTTTAAGTGATGCCCTTGAATCTAAGCTTCAACATCCCATGTGGCAGGCATGGTCTTTTGGCTTTTTTAACTCTAATATCACTTAATTCCCTCATGTCTCCACACAGATACATGCACATACAAAGTTCATTGTGTTGTGGGTTGTTTTTTTAACTGGTGAACATTATTCATTTGATAAAACAATTTGGGTGGATGGTTTATTGTATTGTTTGTTTGAAATAGGTATAGTTTGGCTTATTTTGTGCTTGTTGGGAATTATTATTGGTTAGGTACGAATGAAAGCTGTTTGTGTACTGGAGTCAATCTTGAGGAAAAAAGATGATGAACATTTTTCAATCATAACTTCTTATTTTTGCGATAATAGAGATGCTGTGCTGCGATGTTCTGAGTCGCCCCAAACATCTCTCAGGGAAAAGGCTAACAAGGTATCTATGCTACTTATGACATTTTTTTAGTTTCTTTTTTTTAAAACCTTTATGTAGCATTTTGTAATTTTGCTGTGTTCTTCCTCAATTCAACATATAATAAAGAATAAATTGCCTTTACTTTTCCATTGAAGCTTTCCTTTCAAACCGTCAACTATGATATGCAATGATTCTACTATTTTGACTAGCTTTCACAACATCTGTCATGAACTCATACTTCTAGTATAACTGGAAAAGCTTAATGTTAACCTATGGGTGACATGAATTCAATTTTCTTTGGGTTTGAAGGGATGCAATCTCTTGTTGACATAGACTTTGGTGTTTCGTGAACAGGTGTTAAGGCTTTTGGAGGGGGAAAAGGTTAGTGATGCAGTGAGTTATTCAAAAATGACAGTAAAGGCTGAGACCACATCTGCTCAGTTGCCTGATTTAATAGATACTGGAGATTCAAATGATTTATTTGGAAATGATGAATCTATAGAGAATTCAAATGATCAGAAGATACCAAGTCAGACAACACCAACAAGACCTTTGATTGAGGATTTATTGGGAGATAGTTTTGGCTCGAATGCAAGCACTCATGAACAAAAAAGTGATGACGACCCCTTTGCAGGTGTCTCATTTCACACTAGTGAGGCTACAGCACAAGTAGATGATCTCTTCTCTGGGATGACTTCTGATGATAATCTATTTGTTAATGGGAATAATGTAGCAACACACAAACTTGGACCTGAGCTATTTGATGTTTTTGGGTCCAGTTCTGAATTTCCAGAGAAGCAGGATAATCATGAAAATGAAATTCATGGTTTAATGTCTGGTCTATCAATTGATGAAAAAGTCTCTAGAATCAAGCAGCTAGAAAGCTCTCCTGGTATTTTAGAAAGTATCTTCTCAAATTCCAGTAGTCACCCCAGTCATGTCTCAAATGGTGCTTTGAGTGGCATACTTGGCTCTCAGCTGCCAGGAGGGAATGCAAACCAAAATTTTTCCTCTGGGACTGCACCATATAATATGCCACCTGGCATGATATTGAATCCAGTATTTCAATCTCAGCCAACAAATTACGCTGCCATGGGAAACTTTCTTGCTCATCAGCAATTTCTTGCTGCAATGTCCAACTTCCAACATATAAGTAACCTGAATGCCCAAAATGCTGGGGCTAATCATGCTACCGGGGTTAATGTGGATGGATATTCTTCATCAGTGCCAGATATTTTCCAATCAAATTTTCCAAATCAAGCTCCAACTTCAATGACAAACAGCTCGAAGAAAGAGGAGACCAGAGCATTTGATTTTATATCAGTGAGTTTTTAGTTCATGCGCTACATCTTTAGATCTTAAAATGTCTTACATTTTAGGATTTCTTTTGAAGATATGAGAAAAGCTCGAATGGCACACATCATTATATCTCTGTGTTCAGTGTTGTGAGGACCTGAGGATCCTTGTTTGTTTTTGCTCATGGTAGGCTTTTACAGAAGTGACCCTTGTGATGCAATTTGAAGAAGTTTTGGTATTTTTTTTCCTGTTTCCTTTTTTCAGATTAGCCCTTTTGTCTCCTAAATCCTATTATAATCTTTTGCTGAAGTGTAGTTGTACAATATAAGCCACTAAAATGCATACTATGTCATTGGCCATGCATCCTGCTAAAATGCTTTTAATCCTCCTTTTATTGTGCATCCCATGGCCATGCTCCTTAATTTAACATTGCATGGTGTTCATCTCTGCCCTATGACTTCACTATACAAATCTTTCTTCTTAGGCATCATCATATGCATTATTTTCTTTTTGGCCCTATGATATCTTAATTCTTAACCTGGCTCTTTTAAGTCTATTTTTTCTGCAATAAGTTTACGCATTCCTGCAAAACTGATCCCTGCAACATAATTATGGATTTTGTTATGTGGTCTTGCATTTTGTTAGTATTATTATTATTATTTGGCTCTTTTCAATGCTAAAGTAATTTGATGATTATTTCTGGCTTGTTTCCTTGATAACTGTATCAATACTGTCTCTCATTCTTGCAGGATCATATCTCAGCAAACCGTGATTCAAAGAGAGTGGTTTAAATCTATGCAGTGATGTGATTAAACTTAAGGACCCCCTTGGTGTTTAGTCATGATGCATGTTTATCTGAGACTTGCACAGTGAACTAGGTTATACATTCTTTACAAATAATGTGGTCTCATTTTGACTACGTTTTTCTTGAAATACATTTGTGATCTTGAGGAATTTGTGTGTAGAACCGGGCACTAGATTCTGTGTTTGAGATGGAGAGAAAAAGGGTTGCTCTTATCTTTTTTGATTTGCCTTGGTAATGCAAGTTTAAATTGTATGTTTTCCCTATATTTATAAAGTGCTCATATTTCATGCTATTGTATGTCCCCGCCTGCCCAGAAATGTTGTGCTTGTGTTTATGGCATTTTGAACAAAAAGTTCATCAAAAGAACAATTTCTTCCTTGCCGTTCTGGAACTTTCATCACCATGTTTTATTGGTTCATCATTCTGGCTGTTTGTAGTAATCTGATGAACAAGTTTATTCTCTTTGCCTTATTTCAATGTTCAGTGAACTAGTTAATTAAGCTTTCTTCTACAGAGCCACTCTTCAAGGGCTTTGTCCTGATGTGCACCTGCAATCATCCTTGTTGCTGTAAAATTTTTCTACTTTTCTCGCTGGAGAAAAATAGCAGATCACCACGTGGCATGTGCTTAGACATCTCTTGTTTTTGGTGACCAGCTTGAGGCTTTGGGCTCTTGTCCGTGTTTTCAGCATCACTTCTTGGAGCATGTGCTTACTCGGGCATAGTTGTGTATAGGTTTTCTCTTTCTGCACCCAGTTGGGCACATAGTCCAGATTCTTCAAACAATTGATACTATATTAGGTAGAAAAAATGGTCTAATTAGATAACTAGATGAACTTTTGGGACACATTTTGTTTGGAAATAATTTGAGAAAGGTACAGATGAAGAAGGGCAAGCCTTATAACCTTTTGAAGAAGGGCGAGCCTTATAACCAGTGCTTCATTGTGGTTCAGGGGCTACATATTCCAGTTGAAATAATCTTCTTGCGAAAGCAAAGGTAAAGTTGTGTAAAGCCCTTAAGGTACAAGTCCTGACTTCATGTTTCCTTATCCTTTTTGTCATTCTTCGTGTACCTTAAGATGTTATTTGGACCAGAAGAGGGTTCCCTAGATTATCCTTAGATTTTGGCTTTTCTCATGATATTAGCTAATCATTTCATAATGATAAATCAAATCTTATTCTCCAGTTATAAATGCTAAGAATAACATTAAATTTGCTGAAGTGATAACTAGACGCTTGGGAACTAATGGAGGGATGGAATTCCGAAGATCAACTGTGGTTAATAGTTACATATGGAAAGTAAGTGTTCATCAGATTGTATCTAAGGTGGCAAACAGGGGGATCAAGTCAAATTCGGTCCAAGTTATTTTGAATTTTGGGATTACATGTGTTTTTTTGTTTTTTTTTTTT